>CADDIJ020002810.1:0-26274 GCA_902809745.2 Tetradesmus lagerheimii
CCAGCAGCAGTACTTGCAACTAGTGCTGTGCATGCAGATCCTGCAAGCAGCATGCCTGTGGGACCCACAGGCTCTTTGAAGGATATGCAGACACTAGTTGCTGGTGACGAGCAAGGCGTTTGTGTCAGCAGCAGCAGCAGCGGCAGCAGCAGCCTGCTGAGTCCCCCTGCAGCAGCGCACGTGCACCAGACAGTGCGTGCTAGCAATGGTGTACACACCTCTACGTAGACGCTAAAGGATATTCACGGGTGTTCTGTGTGTTGATGTGGAAGAACTTCTTTGGAATGATAAACACCAGCTTCACATGCAAATAAACCCCCCTGACCCGCCAACAAACTTACAAATACACCAGGACGAGTGCATTCTACCCGGGGGGCTCCTGCATCTATGAGCATATTTCTGGAGCCATAGTTGCACGAAACGTTTCGTTTGAAACGAAACGTTTCGTTTCTAAACGCGTTTAAAACTCCAGTGCCTGGACTGAAACGCTGCTGAAACGCTGCTGAAACGCCATGTCACAGTATGCACTCTAGAGGCATGTAGAGGCCAGTTACATCAATTCTTTGCATTTTAATTGTTTGTAAATGATCAATACTAGTCTTTATAGTCATTAATTGACCCCAGAACTGTGCCTGCCGGGCTTGGAGGGCTGCCAAGGCACGGCAGCAGGCTTGACTAGTTGACAGCAGTACAGCTCCAACACTTGAACATACTTGGCGATCGTCGCACGACAGCTCTTCGCAAAGTCAAAATGAATTGAGGTGCCAGTGCGTAATCTACTTATTAATCGTGATATCGTGTGAATGCGTTGATGTCCACGGACCATGTGCAGCGAGGCACCACAGCAGCTGGAGGGCTGCTCGGCGCATCAGGGATGAGCTTTCATCCCAAGGTTTACGCAAAGAAGCAAACTGGCAACATTAATAATGCAGCAGTTGAGTCTCTTACCAAGAAAGCAGCGACCACTGGTTACAGGAACAGAGCTGAGCAACCTGCACACCTCCTGTTGCACACACAAGCAACTGTAAACATATTTGCAGAGTCGCGACACATTAAATGTCATTGTGTTAATCTGCTGGACTCAATGCACAATCATCCAAACCTCAGCACCATGCTGGCTGAAACACAACAGACACTGAGCAGCAAGCATTGGCATGTTGCAGCGCATCTGCTGCTGATGCTGCTGCTCATGAGCATGCCAAATAACACAGCATGCAGCGGCACTCACAAGACATGCAGCTGCTCATGGCAGCTGACTCCACTCCTATGCATCACACCCATGCAAGCAGCAAAAGCAACACCAGCAACCCAGCTGGTTGCATGACCAATGTTGCTGTTGCATTGCTGCAGACACCAACACATGCACTCGCACCACAGCCAAAGATGCATTACAGCTGCTTCATTCCACAATCTCCACCCCCTCTTCCTGCTCATCATCACCATCACCACCACCAGCAGCATCTGCCTCCTGCTCATCCTCACTGTCCCAAGGCACAAACTCCTCTTGGTGGGTGCCAGAGTTGAGCTTGCGCAGCAGGCGCTGGTTGCTAAATATGTACACCAGGTCCCGCGCGCGTGCAGGTGCCAGCTTGTTTCGTTTCTTGCTGTGGATGTAGTCGTATGTTGACCAGTTGCGCTCGCATGACACGGCAGCGCTGACCTGGCTCAGCACCGCAACCGCCCATGCAAGGTGCAGTGCCATCTGCCAGGCGCAGCAGGCTCACCAGCGGCTCCACTACGTCCATGGCCTGCGGCAGAGGGCGGAGGCAGTAGCAACAGCAGTGGCAGCAAGCGGGAGTAAGAGCAATGTGAGACCATTGAAGTAGGAAGCTATTGCAGACGAACTGAATGTATCACTGCTGCTGGCAGCCATGCAACAAGCACACATAAATGCTGCTACAGAAAAGTTATTACTGCGTGCAGGTATGTGCATTACACCAACCGCAAGATAGGCTGCCTGCTGTGCACAGCCCCAAGAGCATGGTAACAAGCAACACACCTCCTTGGCCTCCTCCCAGAAGTTGTCATCCAAAATGACCAGCTTGATCTCAGCTGCCTTGCCCCTGTCCTCAGCAGTCAGGCGCGCCACAGCAGATTGCCAGCCCTGGCTGACCACCAGGCGCTGCAGGTGGGAGGACTGCTTGTGCACGCGCTGCAGCATGATGAAGGAAGTGGCAAAGCGGGTCTCTCCAGGCTTCAGCAGTGCCAACACTGACTCCTCCAGTGCGCGGTATGCTGCTAGGGTCTGCTGGTGATTGTTGATGAACATCACCACGCGCTTGGCCTTGCTGATCAGCTCATCGAAGGGCCCAATTGCAAAGATCTCCTCCAGGGTCAGGTCAATGGCGTGTGGAGTGCAGATGGTCCAGGTGATGTGCGGGTACCTGGAAACCAGTGGCATGGCAGATCAGCGCAACGTAGCATACATGGATGAGTTGGCAGCAGTGCGGTGTGCGAGCACAGGATATGACAACAGCCCTGCTGGTGTGTGGGTTGATATAGATGCAAGCAGGCAGATAGCAGCAGGCAGCATGCAGGCAGCAAGCAGCAGGCAACAAGCAGAAGACAACAAGTGGCAGGCAACCAGCTGCATGCAGCATGCTTGCAGTAGCATGTAAAGATAAAAACAACAAGTACTAACAGAAAGCAACACAAATGTAACACAACAACATAGCTGACATTGGCCTGCACAACAGCTGCAGAGCTGCAGGAATTGCTGAACACATGCACAAACGCATGCGCCTCTCACTACAACATCCCCCTACACAGACACATGCATAGCACTCACTTCTCCATGATGATGCGGCCAGCAGCAGCGCAGTTTGCTGCTCCATCAGTCACCACCTGCACCACGTGCTCAGGGCCAATGCCCTCAATGCACTCAATCAGGGCACCACCAATGTACAGCCCTGACTTGACCTCGCCCTCTGTGTTGACGGCGGTGATGAACTTGGCGCCAACGGGGTTGACAGCCAGCACGTTCAGCAGGGGGTGCTTGGCGACATCAGTCCAGCCATCGCTGCACAGGGACACCATGGTGTCCTTGCTGCGCATGTCAAACAGCAGCAGCTCAGACTCCGTGCTGGACTTGAGGTTGTCCAGCAGAGTGCTGCGCATGGCGTTGTAAGTTGGTGGGACATAGCCAGGTCCAGCTGCTGAAACTGCGCTGATCAGCTCCCTCCACCATGAACTCCTGGCCTTGTTGAAGGGGATGCCCTCACAGGCAAAGAACTTCATGATGGCCTTGTCAGCAGCGCTGCTCCTAGCACGCTTGAATGCACGAACAATGGCGCGCTGCTCCGTCTTGTCGTTGCTGCCCTGGGTTGCTGGCAGCAGCAGCAACACTGCTGCCAGAAGCACTGGCTGCTGCAGTTTCCTGCAAGGGAAGACCAACAAGGATTTTGGTAACTGCTGATATCGCTGCTGCTTTTGCTGCTGTATAATCTGAAGGCAGAGGCTGGCACTCACTGCTCTGTGCCCTGCTCACTGCTGCTCAACAACAACTCACCTTGTCAACTTTGCGGTTCTTGATGGCCTCAACCTCCTCCTCCCGCTTCCGTTTTGCGTTCTTAGAGGCATCAGTGGAAGCCTTGGCAGCTGACAGGCGAGTCCTGACATCCTCTGGGCACTTGCTGCAGGCCTTCACACCCGAGCCGGTGCCGAGCAAATGCGAAACGATCCTGCTGGCCCCACCGCTGAAGGAGTGATCATAGTGTTTGCATACAACTTTGCTGTAGTTGTTTCTTTCCTCTAGCTTGTCAACATTCTGCCAGGCTATGGTAGCCTGATCAGTGGTCTTCTTGCCCATATCGGTGACTGATAGGAGAACAACAAGTATTCAAATACCAACAAAGATATACAGTAAATGTTTTGAAGAGCCCTGAGTACCTGAACGGGCCGCTAGGCCGAGTAACGAGGGGTTCTGCATTCAAACGCCTGAGCCCCACTAGAGCTGCCGTTTAGATACAGCGTTTCACACTGAAGGCGTTTAAAACGCACGTTTTAAACGTTTCGTTTCGTTTCATAAACAGCCGGACCCCACGTTTCGTGCAACTATGTCTGGAGCCTTTTCTGGCCGCGCTGCCAGCGCAGGCTGATGTAAAATGCTCAGATGGGTTGATTGGCAGCATCTAAAGTCAACCTGCTTATGTATAGGGGCTACAGGGCCACATCAAGGCCTAACCACCGTGTCCCGCCAGCCCTGGCGCAGTGCGGGCAAAAAGAGCGCAGACACCCAGGTTCGACCTGGGTACCTTCTGCTGCTGAAGGCCTGGCACCTGCTGTCACCACCCATTGGCTATCACGGCTGACAAACAGGCATATCACATACTGTGTTATGTTATTTTGCTACGTAACACATGATATGGGGCTGACTGGGGGCCCAGCACCCCCTGTGGCGGGGGGGGAGGGCCCCTGCGGGGCCCGTGGCACTTTTTGAGCATGGTGTATTTCAGTTTTTTTTGCCCCCCCTGAACATGTTGAAAATAATAATGATGTACTGCTGCTGCTGCTGCTGCTGGTGCTGGTGCACAGCCTGGCGTTGGTTGGTGACGTGCCAGAGTTCAGGGAGGGCCGCTCACGGCTGGCTGCGCTGGAAGATAGGCTGCAGCGGCGCGTGGAGGGGCGCCTGGCAGATGCACTGCAGGTGAGGCTGACATGCAGAGACGACTTCAATATGAATCAGTTGTTTCTGAATTGTGTTCACTGTGGGGTTGCGGCATGCTGTGTCTCGTTCACAGCTAAACCTCCCCCAGGCTGCAGCGGCGCGTGGAAAGGCGCCTGCCAGGGTGAGGCCAGCATGCCCCCGCCTGATGATGGGCGTAGGTCTGAAACCGGCTGCTCATGTGTAACAGCTTCCTGTACGAGCACCCCACTGCATATGAACTGCTGCTGTTCGCTGTGATGGCCGTCGTCGCAATCTCTATCCCTAAGGCTGCAGCGGCGCGTATGAGGGGGGCTGGCAGATGCACTGCCGGTGAGCACGGCATGTTTATTGTTTATGGTAGGAAGTGTGGAGGCCTCATTGTAACACGCACACTCACGTGTGGTCCGTTTATTCATGCATGCACTGCAGTGAGATCCTCATGCTCCAGCCATCCTTTTGAATCGGCTTCACTGCGGTGTCGCAGCTGTGTTTCTTGCACTGCCACTTCCCCCCCCCAGGCGCAATCAGGGCAAACATGGAGGTCCCTCACACTTGCTGCATGCTGGCTAGCCATGTGCGTAGCTTGTGCCAGCATGCAACCCTCCGTAGCGTTTGCCAGGCCATCACTGGGATTTTCAAATATATATCATTCAATTTGACCCATTTGTTGCATGTATATGTCATGCAGGCCAACGCCAGCCAAGATGTGGCATCACTCGCTGCACTGCTGCTGGCGGTTGGGCGTTACAACAGCCTCGAGGCCGCCTACGTGGCAAGCCGCATGCCGCTGGTTGCAGCAGTGTGGGATGAAGCAGCTGCAATGCTGGCCGGAGGCTCTGCAGCAGCAGCAGCAGGCAGCGGGGCTGGGGGATTGGGTGGCGGTTGGCTGCTGCTGCTGTACAACGGCTTTATGGGGCTGTTGGAAGGAGATGCTGCTTGGCTGGCTGGGTGCTTGCCAGCACAGCAGCAGCAGCTGCTGTTGGCAGTGGCGGTTGCGGCGTTTGAGAAGGTGGGCCGTTTTGCGGCATTTGATTACGTCCAGACGTGGCTGGCGCTTCTACCCGAGTAATGGTACAGCGCTGCATGCAGAGTGCCTTCTTGCCAGCTGCTCCGACCCCTTGACAACAGTTGTGTATCTGCAGTACAGCGCTGTTACGCGTTTTACGTGTGTGCTTTCAAGTGCTGTACAAGCTGGCTGTGTTCTGGCTGTTATTTGCTGTTCACTGGTTGTGTACTGGCTGTGTCATGGCCTTTCACTGGCTGTGTGCTCTGCGACGTTGCTGCTTCCGCCTACAGCCTACTGCAGCCAGCAAGGTACTGCCTGCAAGGCTGTTCTGCCACCTTGATTACTCTATACTCAGCCACGCCATTGGTGCGCCGCTGCGCTGGTTCTGCTGCCTGCAGCTGATCAAGTCGCTTTGTTTCATCTGTTTTTGCGAGTACTGTACAAACTGTCTGTTTACTGGCTGTTTATTGGCTGTTCACTGGCTGTGTGCTCTGCGACGTTGCTGCTGCTGCTTGCAGCTGAACAAGTCGCTGCGTGAGAAGCTGTCAGCACTACACACCACCCTCGTTCTGGCAGGGCTGCTGGGTGACGTGCTGGTGGCTGCTCGACGGCTGCGGGAGCTGCTGGCAGCGCCAGCAGCAGGTGCTAACGCTGACGCTGCTGCTGTCGTGAAGCTGCTGAAGTTGGCGCTTGATCCAGTGGAGCAGCAGGTGGGCCTTTCTATGCTGTCAGACGAACAGAATGAGACACACGTTGTGCAAGATGGATAGTTGGTATAGCTGAGGTGCTGGTTGTCAGGGCTGCTGGGTGATGTGTTGATGGCTGCATGGACGGAGCTGCTGGCAGCGCCAGCCGCAGGCGCAAGCGCCGGCGCTGCATCTGTGGTGAAGCTGCTGAAGTTGGCGCTTGACCCAGTGGAGCAGCAGGTGAGGTATTTTTAGGTTGTCAAGACAAACAGAAATGAGACATACGTTGTGCAAGATGGAAAGTTGGTATAGCTGAGGTGCTGGCTGTCAGGGCTGCTGGGTGATGTGTTGATATTGCTGCATGATGGCTGCGGCAGCTACTTGCAGCGCCAGCAGCAACAGCGCTTTTCACAGCGCTGTCGCTGCATCTGTGGTAAAGCAACTGAAGCTGGGCACTTGATGCAGTGGAGCAGCACATGAGCTGTGCTGCTGGGCTGCTTATGCGTTTACCACCCAGTTGATGTGATGATCAGCCGCCATTCAGTCAACAAAACCTGTTTCACGCAGAGCATGCTGGACTTCCACGCTCTCTGCCATGTTGCTGCTGCAGATCAGCCGCTATACTTCCCTTGAGCAGCCTGTGATATGCATCTGTGGTGAAGCAACTGAAGCTGGCACTTGATGCAGTAGAGCAGGATGTGCCTCACCCACATTGGATATGTCTAAAAGCAAGGAGTTGTGGGATCACAGCATGCTGTCTCTGACGGTGAATGTTTGTGCCTCTCATGCTGCAGATCAGCCGCTACACTTCTCTTGAGCAGCCTGTCATTTCAGCAGCCCTCTCAGCAACCCTGAAGTTGTGGAATTGCAGCATGCTGTCTCCAACAGTAAATATTCGTGCCCCTCATATTCGCGCCCCTCATGCTGCAGATCAGCCACTACACTGCCCTCGAGGAGCCTGTCATTTCAGCAGCCCTTTCAGCAACCCTGCCCATCAACACAACAGCAGCAGCAGCAGCAGCAAACCCCAAAGCCTCAGCAGGCACCACCCCAGGCAGCAGCACTACTGACTCAACAGCAGCAGGGGGAGAGGCAGATGAACTAGAGCAAGACGTTGCGCAAAAGCTCAGCGCAGCAGTGTCAGCGGCGTTTGCCGCGCTGTCTGGTGTTGTGGAGCGCTGCATGCAGCTGACAGGAGGCACGGAGCTGCCGCAGCTGCTGTCGAGTTTGGATAAGCAGCTGGCTGGGTACCTGCAGCGGCTGCAGGCAGCAGTGGGCATCATCAACGGCAGGTGAGAGTGCTCGCTGCGCCATTGTTGATAAAGCAGAGAGGTGTCAGCTGCTTAAATTGTTATGCTACCCAGTTTGAATATGCAGTTGGTGGGGTACATGCAGCGGCTGCAGGCAGCTGTCGGCATCATCAACGGCAGGTGAGAGTGCTCGCTGCGCCATTGTTGATAAAGCAGAGAGGTGTCAGCTGCTTAAATTGTTCTGCTACCCAGTTTGAATATGCAGTTGGTGGGGTACATGCAGCGGCTGCAGGCAGCTGTCGGCATCATCAACGGCAGGTGAGAGTGCTCGCTGCGCCTTTAGTATGTTATGAGAGCTTAGAGGTCTCAGCTGCATTAATGTGCTGCTACCCAGTTTGGATAAGCAGCTGGCTGGGTACCTGCAGCGGCTGCAGGCAGCAGTGGGCATCATCAATGGCAGGTGAGAGTGCTGCGCCATGTGAATGTTATGAGAGCTTAAAAGTTTTAGCTGCATCAAACACGCTGCTGCTCAGTTTGGATAAGCAGCTAGGGAGGGCGGGTACCTGCAGCGGCTGCAGGCAGCAGTGGGCATTATCAACGGCAGGTGAGAGTGCTCGCTGCTTTCCGATGGTCGCTGATGTCACGGCTTCTTCTCATGCAACCTTACCTCGTGCTTTCTGTATGGCCCGGCTGATGTTGGTGTGCTGTCTGTGTCGCCCACCATGTTTGCTGATAGCAGGCCAGCCGTTGTTTGTCTGTTGGGTGTTGTCTTGACTCCATACAAACGGACTTCAAATGAAAGCTTTGGTGCTGCAAATCCTCTCGCTGTACGTACTTCTTTACCCAATCACACTTGTTACTGAACGTCACGCTTCGTTGTTGTCGCCGCCAGGTACACGCGCCTTGCTGCTGCATCATCACCTGCTGCTGACATCAGCGTCATGCTGCAGCTCGTGCTGCTGGCTCGCCACATCAGCAGCAGACTCAACGCCCTGGAGACACACCTACGCAGCACACTGGCCCAAACCATACCACGCCTGCAAGCCCTAGCAGCAGCAGGGGTGCCTCCTCTAGGCCTACCCCCACCTACTGCTGCAACAGCCGGTCACCAGCAGCAGCACCAGCAGCCGCAGGGTGCAGGTATTCCTGCTGCTGCCGCTGCCGCTGCTGCTGAGCTGCTGCCGCTGCGGCTCGCAGCGTTTCCAAACAAGCTGCAGCCACTGGGGAAGCTGCAGGCAGCTGCTGCGAGTTCGCGATTCATGTCGCTGCCCTCAGCAACAGTCGCAGGTGCGAAAGGTTTCGTATTTTGTATGTCTTGTATCGTCGCCAAATCGCTGCATGTCGTGTGCAGCAGCCTAGCACCACATGGGTGGCATGTCGACGTTGGTCGGTTGTAATGCGCGCAGTGGCGACAACGTTGATCCTCGTTTTTGCTGCTGCTGCTGCTGCTGCTGCTGCAGGTGGTGCGTTGTGTGAGGCCATCTCCGCTGCTGTCTATGATGCGCTGCTGGCTCCCGTGGTTGCCGCACTGGCGCCGCTGCCTGGCCTGCCTGACTGGGCAGGGGCCGGCAGCGGCACTGGCGTCATGCCTGGAGCAGGTGAGGATTGTGACGCTGCCGCTTGTACATAGTTCTGGCACTGGGGGTTGGCTGTGCCAACACATGACGGTTAGCTGCTTCATGGCTTGAGCGCTGCAGACAGTTCAGCTGCTGCTTGGTACAGGCGGCGGTGGTTGTGTACACAAGGGTGGGCATGGGGGTGTACAGCGAGGCAGACATCAGCATCAGACATGAGCAGCTGCTGCTTGGTACAGGTGGCGTGGTTCATTCAGAAGGGCGGTGGACAGAAGATGCACGGTGGTTTGTGTTTGCTTGACGTGTGTGCTGGCTGGGATGGGATTTATGCATTTGTTGAGTGAGTGAGTGTTGCACTGCTGCCTCGTCATGATGTAACGGGGTGCTTCTGATGGATGTCGCTGCTGCTGGTGCTCCTGCTGCAGGTGCTGTGGTGCCATCCTTCAGCGCATATCCCCTGGCTTCTGTCACTGCCGTTGGTGAGTTGCTGCAGACATGCTAAGCAGCAGCCGCTGAAACAGCTGTGCTCGGATTGGTTTTGAGTACACATGTCAAACAGGCTACATGGCAGCGTTGTTGTACTCTTGTCTTGCACAGCAAATACGTGTGCGCTGCTGATGCCCTATCATGCAATGCTTGCTTGCAGTCATTCCCCGTCGTGGTTTTATGCTCCTGATTGTTGTTGTGGGCTGCTGGTAATGACAATGCTCTCAAGACAAGCGTCGTGCTTGCTGCTGATGCTCATTATCAACATGCAGCGTGTCCTGCTGTGGGTTCTGGTTGGTGTTTGTATGGTCTCGTACCTGCTGCTGCTGCTGTTGCCGCCGCACTCTTAACTGTTTGCCATACCATTCTATGGTATTCTTTCGCGCTCTCGGTTGTGCTTCGTATGTGCCTGCAGGGGAGTACCTTATGGCGCTGCCGCAGCAGTTGCTTAATGTAGCATCGCTGAGATGTATGCTTTTACTGTCAATCGTGTGGGGTGTGCCTCTGCAGGGGAGTACCTGATGGCGCTGCCGCAGCAGCTTGAGGTGCTCATGGGCGATGAGGCAGCAGCAGCAGCAGCTGGCGGCAGCGGCCAGGAGGCAGCAGCACTGCAGGCAGAGGCGGCAGAGGGAGACGAGCTCGCTGCAGAGTGGCTGGACAGGGTGAGTGCCACTCTGGGGGTTGATGTTGCCTTGGTGGCATTATGGTGCAGTAGTATGCGTGAAATGCTGTCCTCGTTGCAGAGTGGCTTGACAGGGTGATTGCCACTCTGGGGGTTTGTGTTGCCTTGGTGGCATCACTGTTCTGTAATGCTCTAGTAGCACTGCAGGTGAGAGGCTGCAGAAGGAGACGAGCTTGCTGCAGAGTGGCTGGACAGGGTGAGCGGCACTCTTGGGGTTGATGTTGCCTTGGTGGCATTTCTGGTGCAGTAGTATGCGTGAAATGCTGTCCTGATTGCAGAGTGGCTTGACAGGGTGAGTGCAGTCTGGGGGGTCGTGTTTCGTCGGTGGCATTACTGGTCAGTTATGCACCAGTAGCACTGCAGGCAGAGGCGGCAGAGGGGGACGAGCTTGCTGCAGAGTGGCTGGACAGGGTGAGTGCCACTCTGGGGGTTGATGTTGCCTTGGTGGCATTGGTGGATCACTAATAGTACTGCAGGGCAGAGGCGGCAGAAGCAGATGAGCTTGCTGCAGAGTGGCTTGACAAGCCTGTCAACCCTAGGGGTGACACCCTATGACACACGGCATTCGTCACAAGAGGTTCCAACACCTTGGTAGAGTACTAGAATATCACTTCCTGCGCCAAGGAGTTTGTGAGATACTGCATCCTGCAATGCCTGATGTGCTGTCATGATTGCAGATTGTGTGTTGCACAGGTCTGGGGTACGATCCAGATCCCCATCAGGCGGCGCTGCACCCATCAGGCGGCGCTCAGCAAGCACCGTGCTCTCACCGGTTCACATATCCTGCTATCAGATGCTGTCTGGTTTGCAGGTGGTGCGGGGCGCAGGCTGCTGTACACAGACTAACTGCTGCAGATCAGGGCGCTCTCCCCGCTCTCTTGCTGTCATAATCTTGCTAAGTCATGCTGTCCTGCTAACTCATGCTGTCCTGTTTGCAGGTGGTGGGGGGCGCAGGGCTACTGTACGCCGACGCAGTGTTGCAGATCAACGCGCTCTGCCCGCTCTCTTGCTCACATATCCTGCTCACTCATGCTGTCCTGTTTACAGGTTGTGCGTGGAGCAGGGCTGCTGTATGCAGACGCAGTGCTGCAGATCAACGCGCTGTCCCCATCAGGTGGCGCTCAGCTTGCAGCAGATGCCGAGTACTTCTGCAATGTCATGTCGGCGCTGGCTGTGGCGCCGCCAGCAGGGCTGATCACTGCGCAGCTGTTTGCTGCTGCTCCTGCTGACGTGTTTGGTCAGCTGGCGGATGGGGCTGTGGCTGGCGGCGGTGCAGATGTCAAGGTGGGCACATTTGGCTGTGTGTGCGTCTTCTGTTCCTTGCAAGTACTGATTGGAGCTGTTATAGTTTGGCGCAGGATAGCGTCAGGATTCGAGCTGTTCTTGAAAGGTACGTGTAGGTCTTACTACGTCAGCAGCAGCAACAGTGCTGCATGTTTGCGTTTAGCATTGCCAAGAAGATGATACGGCCTGCTGATGCGTTTGGCCAGCTGGCAGATGGGGCTGTTGCTGGCGGCTCTGCAGATGTCAAGGTGGGCGCATTCGAAAATATGTCTTTTGTTCAAGTTGTGGATGGAGGTTGTATAGAGTCAGAGCTCAGCGGATGTTGGGCTGTATGTGTAGGTCGTCATGTCCGCAGCAGCAAGGGTGTTAAACGTTGCGTTTGGCATCGCCATACATATAATGCGACCTTTGGCCAGCTGGCTGATGGAGCTGTGGCTGGCTGCAGTGCAGATGTCAAGGTGGGCACCTTTGGATCCCCGCGGCTGTTGCTCGGTGGAATACTGCATGGAGCTGTTACAGTTGAGCGCTTGTATAGAGTCAGGGTTTGAGTTTTTTTTGAACGGGTAGGTGTAAATTGTCAGCAGCGGCAATGGTGCTGCATATTTGTACTTTGGCATTGCCAAGACGATGATACGGCCTGCTGATGCGTTTGGCCAGCTGGCGGATGGCACAGTGGCTGGCGGCAGTGCAGATGTCAAGGTGGGTGCATTCGAGTGTCCGTGTTCTTGTGTGCCTTGCAATACTGTATGGAGCTGTTACATTGAAGCGCTTTCATAGGGTCAGGAATATTCAGGGTTGCTGTTTGCTGCTGCACCTGCTGATGCGTTTGGCCAGCTGGCGGATGGGGCTATGGCTGGCGGCAGTGCTGAGGTCAAGGTGGGTGCATACGGAACTTCCGCGTCTTTTGCTCCGTGGACTACTAGGTCTTTACGTCAGCAGTATCAACTTTGCTGCACGTTGCCAAACGCATTGCCAAGACGATCACACAGCCTGCTGATGCGTTTGGCCAGCTGGCAGATGGAGCTGTTGCTGGCGGCAGTGCAGATGTCAAGGTGGGTGCATTCACATATCCGTGTCTTTTTTCTTTTGGAATCCTGCATGGAGCTGTCACAGTTTAGCGCTTGTACAGGGTCAGGGTTTGAGCTGATGTTGGACGGCAGGTGTAGGTCTGTACGTCAGTGGTAGCAACAGTGCTGCACATTTGCGCTTGGCATTGGCTAGAAGATAACATGATTTGCTGCGTTTGGCCAGCTGGCTGATGGAGCTGTTGCTGGTGGCAGTGCAGATGTCAAGGTGGGCACATTTGGAGATCCGTGTCTTTTGTTCAAATTGTGGATGGAGATTGTATAGAGTCATGGTTGAGCTGATGTTGGACGGTTTGGTGTAGGTCTTTACGTCAGCAGCAGCAATTTTGCTGCATGTTCGCGTTTGGCACTGCCTAGATGACAATGCGGCCTGCTGATGGACTTCCATATGGTGCTGTAGCTTGCGGCAGCACAGATGTCAAAATGTGGCTTACAATGTATGATTTCAAGACGTTCGCTGAAGCTGCTCCTACGTCAGGCCCTCTTGATGCTGTACTTTGCATGTGCTGTCGGTCGCAGCAAGCGGTGGCTGCTGCTGTCGTCGGGTAACCTGAAGCGAGGCGGCTCAGCCTGCTGACGTGCCGTCTGAGTATGGTGTTGACACGCTGCTGCTGCTGCTGCACAGGTGCTCAAGGCAATTGCAGCAATGCGAGGCATTGAGTGGAGCGAGGCAGCAGCCACAGCTGCAGCTGCAGCAGCAGCTGCGAGTGGGAGCCATGACAGTGCAGCTGCAGGTGCGCAGCAGCAGCAGTCTGCTGGTGATGAACGGCTGCTGTAAGCTGCCTAGAATAGCATGTTGCGAGTCGGACCTGGTTGCTGCAGCTGGCAGCGAAGAAGCGCTGCTGGCAGCGCTGCTGGCAGCAGCAGCAGCGGGCTTCTGGTGATGAGCAGCGGCTATAGGCGGTTTTGTTCACAGCTCTTGACGGCTGCAGCAATGCTGGCTGCAGCATCCGCGGCTGCCGCCGCCGCCATATGCTGGCAATTCAGCAGTGTCTGTGCCATAGGAAGGGCACTGGTGTTGCTGCAACAAGGGCACAACTGTGCAGAGACGAGTGTTACGCCAAGAGTAGATGTAAAGGGTTTGCGGTACTGGAATGTATTCACCACGTTGGTGTAACATGGGATTGAATTACGCTACAAACTCCACTGAATCAGGGGTGGGAAACCCAACCAGGAGCCAACACGAGGCTTGTAGGGAAAACAAGATTCACTGAATCTTTTGGCAACAGACAGCCGCTGAGCAATTTGGAGCTACTAGCTGCAACTTGCAGCTCAAGCTGAGCTCACATGACGGCCAGATGCAACCACTGCCAGATGCAAGCCATCATAATGGCACCAGAACAACGGAATGCGAAAGGGCATGCAGTGGCGTGACAGCCGGTTGCTGCTTGCTGTCAAACTAAAACGTGTCAAGCACACAATCAGCGGGCCGCTGGCAGGCTGCTGCTGCTCTACCTGTGCTGCTGCCTACGCCTACCGGAGCGAGGGTCTAACGGTAGAACCCCCCGTCTTGTAAACACGATGCTGCAATCCACTGCGTTTCAGCCCTTGTCGACGTATTCAAACATTTAGTTAAATCAAAACAAGAAGGTCCGGCCTTTTAGAGGGCAACCAGAAGTTCGTCTGGCCCAGATATCGACACAACAGTGCCAGCAGGGACACTCATCTGCTACTTACAGCTGTATGTAGAGCAGTTTCAACAGAACACAATGCAACATACCTTCTGTTCATACTTGTCGAACTGCTTTTGCAGTTTGGGGGCTGTTCACGTCACTGAGACTGCCGCAGGCCAGGCCTTAGGCATGAGGGACACGGCTTACAGGACAAGAGGGTTGTCAACTCAAAGTTCAGAGCCAATTTCACTATGAAATCTAGAAAATACACATGAAATTGAGATGCAAAAGATGCAACTGTTGCTGCAAAAGATGCACAACAGCTGCAACAGATGCAGAGAAGGGTTCTGCACACTAGCCGGAGGCAGACGGACAGTGGCCAGCTGCCTGGGACGGATGCGAGGCGGAGCACTGTCAAACATCGCAAGCACGTACACGCGTTACAACGCAGCAAATACGTCTTTGCTACAGGCTGCTACGCGCGTTGTTGTCAGCATCGTCCGACCGAAGTGCTTGATGGATGGTTACCAGACTTTCGCTTTGCCGCGCTGTTCGTGGATGTTCAATGCGTGACAAACCCCTAGAAAAACATTTTAATGGTAAATTAACTTATTGCATGAAACCATCGCAGCTGACGCACTGAACAGCACGTGCTCTCAGCTGTTACTGCTGTACACCATGCCAGCTGCAGCTGCAGGAGCAGCTTGGCAGGTGTTCATCATCATCATGTTACCCATTAAGCCATAGCATCAACGCCATCGGCCCCGCGCCCCTCAGGAGGCTTGGCAGGTGTTGTGCTAACCAGGTCAGCAAACAGTGCACAATACAATATTTTCGTCTGTTCACTGTCAATAGCCAAGTATATATATGCCTGTAGCACCTGTCCGACAACAACGCGCAAGTCGTACGACTGGCAGCTGCCAGCAGGCCTATGGGCCAACCCATGGGTAGCCTAGGCTAGCAGAGCATGTGCTAATGTGACATGTAAGCCATGCAATGAGCACTCCAGCAGCACCAATTTGCCCCCAAGAGATAATGTTGCCTTGTTATACACACCACATTAATTTGCAGCGCTGCTACCTTTCTTACATTAAGAAACACACCGGCGGGACGTTAAACACGTGGCGCAGTGGTGATGACGGACGAACAGTGGCCGAAAGGTTGCAGGTTCGATTCTGAGCCTAAGCAGTATGTCCCTGGACTCAGGGATACAGTCGGCGAAAGCCGAAGGAAGGATGCTGCTAATGTCCTCGCGACTCTCCGCAGGACTCCGTCGATTGCTGGCTATATACACACCGGCCCTGCTAGGTATGCAGTCCACCGTATGGGGTGATTCCCACATGCTGCCTAGGAAGGGGTGTAAGGGTCTGGGTGGTCTACCTTACACCGAAAATAGAGAGAATAATCAGTCTGCTTTCCGCCTCCCCAGTGGGTGAGGCGCGGTTGCCGATGCCGAAAGGTATGGCTTACAAGGATTGATTATTATTATTAAGAAACACAGAGAGCAAATGCTTTGCTGGTGTCGCATGCGGAATGTGCAGATTCTATGGAGGGTGCACACACAACACAGCAGCCAAAGCAGTGTGAACGCCAATATGCGGTCAAAACAAGCTACCACTGTGCAATTCCATAGGTTGTGGGAAATTATGCTATATCCTGATCCTGCCAGCAGTGCTGAGCAGCAGGCTAAGGTACGTTGTGAAGTGCAAAAGCCAACTGCCAAAGGGCCATGCAGCAAATGTATATCAGATGCCATCAAAACGGGATATGCCGCGACGCCTGTCAACCATCATACTCTGTAACTTCAAACACACAGCAGTGCTGCTTGATGCTTTTGGCACAAGCTTATTACTGCAGACACGCTCAGTGCGCTGCTACCACACCTTTGTTGACAGCATTCAACAGACTGCCTGCTTGCACAGTGCCACTGGTGCAGTGTACCTCCAGCCGGCTGAACAACAGCACAACAGGGCAATGCTTCCAAATAGAAGTGCAGCCACAACTGTACTGCACTATGCCTGCAGGTACTGCCAGGAGCAGATCCTGCAGCCAGACACACTCTACAACACATGAAGCACCCTTGTGTACAGATGGTACAGCTAGGCTGCAGCATTTACAATCCAGCAACAGCAACTTGCCACCAGTGAGAACTTGTGCCTTGCTGTACTGACAACGCATAAGAATCATGCAGACTTGAAAGGTATGCGTTGGTTGTGTTGCCTGTCAACCATCATACACTGCGATGATAACGCACAGGCTGGCAGCCATGCTGCTTAATGTCCTTCAGGCGCAGTCTGCAGGTCTAAGCAAGCAAGCAAGGCATGCACATGGACGGTTGCTGCCTACGATACTGCAGCCGCACTGCCAGCGCATGCAGTAACGCTCAGAGCACCAAGCAACTGCTGTGATGCCAGAACTTACGCAGCCAGGTCAAAGTCCTCCTCCTCCTCCTCGCCTTCATCCTCCTCTTCATCTTCACCGTCGCTGCTGGCCATATCAGCATCACTGTCGCTGTCTAAGCTGTCAGAGTCATCCTGCAGTACTGCTGCTGCTGCTGCTGTAGAGCTTGCACTCTTCCTACGCTTAGCTGCAGACGCTGCACGGGTGTCTAGCACTTCAACTAGTAGTTCTGATTCATAAACAAACGCATCATCTCGTTTCCTGGGCTGCTGTCTGCGCGGTCTGTCGTTCATTGTCGCTGTTGTTGACACCAGAGCATACTCAATGCCGAGACCATATATCATGCATGTAAAGCTTTGATCGTTTCCAAAAAGCCGTGTTCACTGCTATCTGGCCCTGCATGCGTGTTTTGGGGTTAGTGTGAAGTGCACTGTCACCTGTTAGTGGTTACGCTTGCAATCATAAAGACGCATGGGGGCTTGAAAAAGCACAAACGAGCAGAAAATACATGTACAAATACTTTACAGCAGTGCATGGGCCCTGACTGTGAAAAGAACCCCTTCGAACCCCTTTCTCACACTGGACGGAGTGCTGTCACACTCCGTCTGACATCCGCCCACCAGTCACCCCACTCCGTCTAGTGTGTAGAACTAGTGGTTCTGCCACTGCAACGGATGCATTTTCTCTGCAATAGAAAAGGTTGCCCTCTAAAAGGCCGGACCTTCTTGTTTTGATTTAACTAAATATTTGAATGCATCGACAAGGGCTGAAACGCAGTGGATTGCAGCATCGTGTTTACAAGACGGGGGGTTCTACCGTTAGACCCTCGCTCAGGTAGGCGTATGCTGCAGTCTGTGAAGTACTTTGGACGCTGTCCCTGATCAAGGTCATGAACACGGTGACATAATAATAAACCCTACAGCAGCAATGGTAGGGTGTCATCCCTTCCACTGTATTGCTGCAGCTTTGCTGCTACTCAACGCTATTGAACGCCGAATGCATGTTTGCCAGAACACACTACCAGCTGTGGACTTCACCTGTATCTGCAAGGTGAGGTCCGACTGAACCAGCTTGACCTCCAGCTTGAGCTCCTGAAGACCTGCTGTGAGCTGGTCAAACCTTGCTGCGGAGTCGCGGATGTTGGTATCAAGCTCATCCCTGATCATGCCCTTCACCACAGATTCTTCTTCTTTAGTGAAAGCCGATACCTGGACCAGCATGATCAGCGTCAGACACACAAGGAAATGGAGTAATCCACACATGTAGAGCTGCGCCACAGTAAACAGGTGTGCCACACGCATGCTGAGGCAACTGCTTAAGCTTACACTGCACAGGGCTGCAAGGCAACAAGCAGTACGTATGCAGACCTGCAGGCACCCTGTCTGTGCCACAATCAGCCGATATCATCGGCTGCGCAGCGTTTCGAGTCCGCGTCGTGTGAAACACAGCAAATTTCCTCAGCTGCTTGACTGTCAGCCACAAGCGAGCTGCCTACCATCACCACTACTACTCATTTGCCACACAGCGCCGCTTGCATGGCACACCATGAGGCCCAGCAGGCCCGGCGAGTTGCACTTCGGCAGAGCGAGGGCGAAGCAACGCAAAAGCTGAGCAACTAGGCACCAGTGCTGGACGCTGGTAGTAAACTTCTCACATGCTGAGCAACTAGGCATCAGTGCTGGACGCTGGTAGTAAACTTCTCACATGTAGGGAGCTCACCTTGATGCACCTTCGGGCTGGCTTGCACGCCCTGGCAGCTGGTCTGTGAAGCGCCATGTTGCAGGAACGGCGTGCAGTGACAGGTAGCATCGCTTCTACTACTTGCAAGCTTCAACCAACGGTCTTTCCGCACCGTCCATCTACTGGACACAAAATCCACGTACCGGCCTGCCCAATACCGTAGGCCGAAGCACGCTAGCGTAAAGGAGATTGGTATTACAATATGCAGGAGCATCTATACACAGGATATGTGTAATTTCCTGTTGGGCCGGGTTGCTGTCCCCCCTTATATAGGCAGCAACCCACCGACATTGAATTACTCGCAGGCCTCCTGTCGGTTCGCTTTCCAGCTTCCCCTTTGGATTAAGTCAGCTTCCGCGTTCGACGGGCTTAAACCCAAAGACAAGCTTCCGCTACCCATTCCTGAGCTGCGTTGACCTCGGTCCAATGTATCCCCACTGCCTAGTCAGACAGTGGTGTGCCACACTCCTCCCCACCTAAACCCAGGTCAGGATGAGCTGCACAAAACTAACAGAAATGAACACTAATGTTCAACATCAGCGTCAGTCGCTGAGTCCCAGAAAGACTGCAATGCTGCCGCATTGATGTTACGTTCTAGCTCCCAAGTGTTATGTTCTTTGCCATAGCCTTTCCACTGTATCAAGTACCGCTGCGTCTTTGTCCTATATTTTAAAACGGTTTCCACTTCAAATAAAGGCCCAGTTTCATCAACTGATAACGGCAGAGGTGGCGGCTGAACAGAGCCGTCAGATTTGTAAGGCTTGAGCAAAGAAACATGAAACACTGGATGCACACGTAACGAGCTAGGCAATTCCAGCTCATAAGAAACAGACCCCTTCCTTGCTTTGACAGCAAAAGGACCAACATAGCGCGGCAACAGCTTCTGCGTGCCAGGGCTTTTCAATCGAATGTTCTCTGTGCTTAACAAAACTTGTGAACAAACCACCTGCGTACAGCGGTGTCACTTCGGGCCGAAACTTTGAAGATTGGCTGTTAAAAATGCAGCAGTATCTTGCTGTAACAGGAGCAGCTGTGTCATCTTCCACTGTCTCTGAGACTGAGTCTCTTGTCGCAAGCCGGGTTCAAGCTATTACAGCGGCAGTTGCATATGCCGAGCAGCAGACACAACCCTTTGCATGCACTGTTGCAGATGTGGAATCTTGCAGAGAACTTGCAGGCCAGCACACCATGCTTGTTGCTTTGGGTGACGGCAGTACAGTTGCAAGCATGCTTAGGCAGTACAGTGTTGCAGCCAAGAGTGCTCCGCTGTCGACATCAGCCTGCTTGCTGGTTCCTCACTGGCCACATGCAAAGTGCAACCATCACTTGAAGGGTATGGTAGTGCTGCGTCAATTTCCTGCAGGTGTCCTTGCCAAGTACCCATCCAAGCTGCTGTATGCTCCTCCCTGTGTGGCTACTGCCAGTTCATCAGCCTTCGGCGCCGGCCAACTCACCATGTCCTTTGCTGGCAAGTTGGCGGGACTAAGTGCCAAGATTGCTGCTGACAGTCAATCATCACAAAATTTCGTGAGTGAGCAGTGGGTGGACAGGGCTGGGGTACATGTGCTACCTCAAGCTGGCCAGGCTACCTTGGCGTCGGGAGAAACGGCGAGGGTGCTTGGTGTGTGCTCACTCAGGATGCAAATTGGGGCTCTTCATGATGTTGTGGAGTGTTTTGTTTTAAAAATGGCCTCACATCATGATCTCATTTTAGGGGAAGCTTATTTGCAGTCTAGGCATGCATTGTTATGTTATGCCACTGCAACAATGACAGTAACAAAGGGCAGCAGGAAGATAAGTGTTGCTTCTGTCAAGAGCCCTGATGCTGGGACAAAGCAGGATGCAAATGCTTCTCACGAGAGTGAAAGTGCACCGCTGCTAATAAGCGCGTTACAGCTTAAGCGTGCACTACGCAAAAAGTATCAAGCTTTTACTATTACAGTTAGAAGCTTGCAAAACTCGGCAGTAAACATCTTGGAAAAGGAAGGGCTTGTACCGGAAGACAAGCTACAAGCTTTACTGGAAAACTATAAAGCGGTTTTTCCGCCAAAAGATAACATGCCGAATGCGCCTCCTCTCACTGAAGCTGCAGTACATGCTATCCCAGAAATCCCTGGTGCCAGGCCAGTAAATAGGCCGCTGTATCGTTTGTCTCCACGTGAAAAAGAAGACGTTGAGAGACAAGTAAAAGATCTTTTACGCCGTGGCTTTATTGTCCCAAGTTCCAGCCCCTATGGTGCATCGGTAATTTTTGTACCGAAACCTGACGGGTCTTTACGTATGTGTGTAGACTGGCGTGCCTTAAACAAGCAAACAGTCAAGGACAGATATCCTCTGCCACACATAACTGACCTATTGGATGAGCTTAGGGGTGCGACGGTCTATTCTGCGCTGGACTTGGCACAAGGATATTTTCAGCTACGGTTGGCACCAGAGGATCAGGCCAAAACAGCTTTCAAAACGCCCATGGGATTGTATGAATGGCGTGTGCTAGCTTTTGGTCTGTGTAACGCTCCCGCAACGTTTATGCGCGTCATGAACCAGGTTCTAGCTCCATTCATTGGAAAATTCGTGGTTGTTTTTATAGATGACATATTGATCTATTCAAAAACACCAAAGGAGCACCTGGATCACCTGGAACAGGTATTTGCTACCTTGCAGAAAAACAACTTATACTGTAATGCTGCAAAATGCAAATTCAATATGCCAGAAATCAAATATCTGGGGCATATTGTGGGCAGGAATACGGTGCGCCCTGATCCTTCTAAGGTCAGCGCAGTCAAGGATTGGCCAGTGCCTAAAGATCTGCACGAGTTGCGTTCATTCTTAGGCCTGGTAAATTTCTTTAGGCGTTTCGTGCACAGATTTGCAGAAATTGCCCTACCCTTGACTAACCTACTTCGTAAGAAAATGCCCTTCAACATGAACGCGCGTTGCATATCTGCCTTTCAGGATTTGAAAAATGCTCTGATAACCGCCCCCGTCCTCGCCATGCCGGATTTTAACAAGCCTTTTGAGGTGGTCGTGGACGCTAGCAGTCACTCACTAGGCGCAGTGCTGCTGCAGGAAGGACACCCAATCGCCTTTGAATCCAGGAAACTGAACGCTGCTGAAAAGAATTATATTTCTTATGAGCGCGAGGCATTGGCTGTGTTGCATGCACTGAAAACGTGGCGATGCTACCTTGAAGGAGGTCCACTGTAAGGTTGAAGGAACCGGAAGCCGACAAGGCGTGACATCCACCATTCCGTCCTCTTACTAGAACTGGCATTTGCTGCGGAGGAACTGCAATCGTGGGCTTGCTTGCGCAGATGGCAGCAGTCATCTGCTTCAGAAGCAATGCGGAATGACAACAACGGATGCACCATGGTGCCTCGTGAGACATATTACATTGCCCCGGGTATGGACTTCTGAGGTAAA
Source organism: Tetradesmus lagerheimii (assembly GCA_902809745.2). Classification (NCBI taxonomy): domain Eukaryota; kingdom Viridiplantae; phylum Chlorophyta; class Chlorophyceae; order Sphaeropleales; family Scenedesmaceae; genus Tetradesmus; species Tetradesmus lagerheimii. The sequence continues at coordinate 21,872 of CADDIJ020002810.1, forward strand.
CCCGTCCTAAGCTCGCATGTCAGCGAGCGAGCCTGCCATTTCTGTCCAAAACTATTTACCAGTGATGTTCTTCGGCGAATGCCAGCTGTCGTTGCCGCATTCCTCTGCAGTGCTGATCTGTTGCATGTTACACAACTGCTAGTACTAGATATCGCCAGCGGGAGGGCAGGTTCAACAGCCCCAAGTGTTTATTGTTGCTATAGACGCTCGCATGCGTTCCCAGCAGGCAGATGCCCGACACTTCAGGTGCCATGAATGATCTCTGACGAAACAGCGTCTATCGGCTGCAAATAACCGTTTGAACGATTCCTTAATGGACGAGCGTTGCAAATCGACGCTTACCTGGCGAGCGGAGCGCTTAGGCTGGACGCACGAGGGCAAAGTTAGATAGAGGGGTTACACGGTGTGTTCATGCGGCATACGCCACCACAGACACCTGGTAAAAATTTTACCGTAAAATAGGAAGCTGCAAGCAGCTCAGCTCGGGCTGTCACTCTGAGGTTTTAACCCCAGAAAAACCTCTGTGCGTCAGGTATGACATTGGTTGTGCTAGCATAACCGTCTTCCTTACGACACGCAATTTGGCTGCAATCTGGGAATTTCCGGGCATGAATGCAGTATTCTAAGCAGTGTTGGTGACAGCAGTCTATACATCTTCCAGTGTAGAGGGCAGGCTGAACATGCTTCGCTGACTCAGCAAAATGCTGATACAGATGCTAAGACAGCACATGTGTAAAATGTGAGTAGTGTGCTGGCTGTTGGGAGCACTGCATGTCATCAGCATGAAGCAAGTATGCACTGATGTCAATACTCACCCAACAGCCTGGCAGCGTAACTGCCTCATGCTGACAGCATGCAAAGCAAGCACGCAAGCAGGTATACATGTGGATAGCAGGTCAAGCAATAACACACAATTGTACATGGCATCATCTGCGAATCACCCGTAAGCCATTGCCTCGCAAGACAGTTGAGGGCAAAGTTGTTATTTGCAGATCATCCGTCGCGGAGGTCCGCAAAAGGCCATGCCATGAATGGCAGGCCAACCCGTCCACCCTAGGTGCCTCAGAGGCACTCACTGGGCGAAACATTGATGCCCAATCTGCTTTACTTGTTGTTTCAAATCTGAATAGACTTGAAAAGTCAGTGTGGCAGCATAGGTTGCCTGCATATATCTGTGCAATGCTGCCCAAGGAGCCACTGCTGGTAGCAGCTGACCTATACTGGCTGATCGTACTCACCTCCCAACCAGCGATTGGCCCACTGACTGTCAGTGTACTGCTTATAATGCCTTGCAGATAGCAAAGCCAAACATCACAGCGGCATTCAGGAAGATGGGCACCAGCAGCAGCCAGTAGTGGAAGGAGGCGCTTGTAGGTCGCTATTGCAGCACAGGTATGCAATGTCAATCATAGCTCAAAACATAAGCATCGCATGCAGCCCAGAAGCAGCACTTGCTCGAATTGAAACCGTGTAACTGTCACACCTCCATGGTGGTCAGCCAGCATCAAGGCATCAGCCCCACAAACAGCGCCAGTTTCAGAACTGCAAGCAAAGTAACGTGATTTGAGGGCAACAGTCGACCCTGACGCGGTCTCTGCAGGGCGCGGCGGTGCACGCGGAATATACCAACTTGTCGTACTCACGCCCAGCAGCAGCATGCCAGGGAAGCAGGCCGAAATGTTTTGATTTGCAGCTTCTGCAATCATTTGAAGCACCCATGTTATGACAACCTGGGCTTTGATTGCGCCCAGTGAGGGATGACGCATTTTGCAGCATAGTTCTTTTGTGATGAAACTTTGGACATGTGCATGTCACTGACTGTATGTCACTACTGTGCTGCCGGCTGCTCAATCTGCTGTCGCATGCGCACGCAGGCACAACTTCCAAGAATCAGTCTCCTGGACACGCAACAGCAGTGGCGGCAGTCACGCAGGCTGCTGGTACGGTGTTACTTTGAGAATAACGAGGATACAGAGGCAGCAGAGAGTGCGTATAAGGAATTAGTGCGAAAGGGTGTTGCACATAAGTACAACCGCTTTGACAAGGTGCTGAACTATGAGATGGAAAAATGGGTGCGTGACAGCAGCGTGCAGAACCGGCCTCACTCAGACTGTGAGCCAGCGGTGGAGGATGAGGTCATCAAGCAGTTTGCATTGAAGCTTGGTTCAACCTGAAGTTCAGGCCATGCCATCCCCATATACTCATATGTCGGTCTGCAGCTTGTGGTGGCATGGGAGCATAGGCCATACTGCACCCTGGCTGAGGCTGCTGCTGCTACTGCTGACCCATACATCAACGCGGTCCGTGAGGACTCGGCGGATGTGTAAATTCGCTCCTATACATCAGGAGTGTTGTGTCTTCACACAGCAATAAAGCAGCGTTGCTGCATAGAGCTAAGGCACTAATGCCGCAGCTGCAATATGGCTTGAAGTACATCAAGCGTGAACCATCACCAGAGCTAAAGCAGCGGCGCATGGACTACTGGTATGCTGCGCGTATGCAGCAGCGCAGCGCAGCTGATCCCGAGTGCCTGTGGATAGCAGTTTTCAATGAGGACGACTTCACTATGTACCTGGATAATGAGAAGAACTGCATTGTGAGGTCATGGGGGTTTGGGTCTGAGCAAGCGCATGCCATACCAGCGGCCTGCAATTTCCTGGACAGCAAGAAGCAGGTCAAGCAGGCTGGTAGCGCCGCTCAGCAGCTTTTGCCAGCTTCTGCCGATGGTGGACTTTCTTGGCGGACTCTCACTGCAGGCGGGAGAAATGCTGTGAGTGTGTGTATTCTCATGGCTGCAGGTTCAAGCATCTTACAAAGTTTGTGTGTTCTGCTGCTATATATTCACCATTTATGGTGTTTATGCCTAGCAAAGCAGTCCTTTTCAGGGCGGGCTATGCTGGGTGGGTCTTTGCTGAGGTTTTGGATCTGGCAGGTGTTCTGCCACTGGGGTGAGTTATGCTGGGCTTGCCGCAGGGCACTTTATGTTCCTGTTTTGTCGCTTCGCGACAAACAGTCTGCCGCTTTGCGGCAGTGGTAGACGTTGCAATGGCTACCTCTGAAGCGTTGGCAGCCAGACTTCAGACTTTGGAGAACGAGTTTGCACGTATGAACACTCAAGCGGCCGGGGCTTCTTCGTCGCGAGCGCCCGAGCCTTCTGTGGCCGTTCCTGCTGCTAGCACCAACGTGCGTCTGCCCTCGGCAGTTGGTGACGTCCCACATGTAGCTGAGAATCCGGTTCCGCGCGCAGCACACCTTCCTAAGACACCTGTACTGTTCGATATGCGCATGGATCGGGGCTACTTAGCTGTCAGCCAGGGCGGTAGCCCCGCCATGCTCCACGAGTACCGCTGGTCAGCGAGCTCCTTTAGCTATTTTAAGGACACAGTCGTAGAGATGGAGCGCATCATCCCAGCTCTACAGGACGAGGCGCAGCGCAGGGCTTTTTCGGTGCTGCTGGCACAGTTCAAGGGCGTGCTGGCGCTCATGGAGCAGCGGCTGGACTACCTTAAAGTCTTCGGCGAGCACAAATTCCGCGAGCCGGGGCTGGTGGCAGCAGTGGAGAACGCTATTGCTGGCAAGTCTGACCTGCCTGTTACATCCAGCACTGTGCTGGATGCTGTGGCCAGCTTCAGGGACAAGAAGGTCACCACTGCTATCAAGCAGGGTGCCTCCCGGGACTACACAGCAGAGCAGCAGGGGCGCTGCAGCGGCCGTGGTCGGCGAGACCGGACTGGCCAGCAGCAGCAGCAGCAGCAGGGCGGCAGGCACCCCTACAACACCCGCCAGCAGGCTGCGGACGGCGCAGCCGGTGAGCGTTAGGTGTCATGTGGAGGAGATTGCAGGGTTTGGCAGGGCGGTGGGAAGCTTTGGGTGCAGATCCCGAGCTTGTGCAGGCACTGCGGCATGGGGTTGTCCCACAGTTTGAACAGCCACCGCAGCCTTACGACTATGGCGGGCTCTGGTTGGAGGGTGAGCAGCTGCGGGCGTGGGAGGCATTGCGTGATCATTACATGAGCATTGAGGCCATCAAAGTGGTTGATTCTCTCGAGTGGTGCAACTTTGCGTTTCTTGTGCCTAAGCATTCAGGTGGCTACAGGCTGGCAGTTGACCGCCGGCCCTGTAACTCCTGTGGCCCAGAGTATCCTACTGCTTACGACCATTTGTACACCCTGCGCGAGGCTATCAAGCCTCACGACAGCATGAGTGCGTTTGATTTGGCAGATGGCTACTTTCACATGTTCATTCACCCTGAGTATCAGAAGTATTTTGGGTTCCAGGTGCAGGGTGTGTGCTATCAGATGGTGGCGCTGCCTTTCGGATGGAGTGGGTCACCTGCATGGTTCATGCGGCTCAGCAGGCGGATTGGCACTTGGCTGGCAGATCCCCCTGCAATTCCTGCAGAG
>CADDIJ020002811.1:0-24257 GCA_902809745.2 Tetradesmus lagerheimii
GAGACCAATGGCAGGCAGCCTACCCCTGTCAATTGGTGCCACAAGATGGAGACGTACCTTGCGGCCGAAGGCGCCAACCTCAGCAGCTCTTCCATTGTGACGGTGGCAGCGGCCTACCTCAAGGACTCAGCCCTCAACTGGTACCGCCAGCATGAGCAGGCTGTGGCGGTGGGCAAGGCTCAGCCCTACGGTTCTTGGGATGAGTTCAAGAAGGCCTTTATCGCCCGTTTCACCCCTGTTGACCCAGAGGTGGACGCGCGGGAGAGGCTTGACCGGCTCACCCAAACACGTAGCGTGTTCGCCTATGCCCAGGAGTTCAACACCTACATGCTGGAGCTGCCGCACATGGACGAGAACGACCGCATTCATCGCTTCATCCGCGGTCTGAAACCGGAGGTGCGCATTCACGTCAAGCTGCAGCAGCCAACCACACTGCATGACGCCGTGGAGCTTGCCATTAAGGCAGACTCGATGGTGTGGGAGCGTGGTCGAAACGGCAACAGCCGCTTCGTCAACATGAGCAGCAACAACCGTGGGGCGGTTGCAAGGGGCGGACCGGCACCCATGGAGCTCGGAGCAATGGAGCCGCAGAAACCCAGGAACCAGCCGCTCAAGTGCTTCTACTGTGGCAAGCCAGGGCACAAGCGGCGGGATTGAAAGAAGCTGCAAGCGTACAAGCAGCGTGATGGGGACACCTCTGCACGGTCAAACTGAAGGGCGCGTGCAGTAGTGTGGGTCGTACTGTGCGCATTGAGCAGGCTCAGCCCCGTGCGCCTGTGAGAGACTCACGCCAGGTAGAAGGCTCACAAAGGCCTAGTGGGCCTGGAGCATCCAGTGCAGCCCAGGGAAAAGCGGGTACCCGTCGTTGTGGACGACTGCGGGACTGTACCTACTGGCTGTTCAACCGCCTGGAGAAGGTCAAGTATGCCGATGCTTACGGGCCATTCTCAGTGGACGCCTGCGCACGTGAGGAGACTGCCCAGGCTGACAAGTTCTACAAGGGCTTCACTGACTTCCGCAAGGCTAATGTCAGCGGCGAGTCGGTATGGCTGAATGTGCCTTTCCGGCATGCTGGCCAATATCTGAGGCACTACCTGGATTGTAAGAAGACCGCACCGGAGACGACATGCGGCGTGTTTATCCTGCCCAAGTGGGACGGGAAGCCGTGGTGGAAGCTGACGCAGGGGATGAGGGTAATTCACGAGTACCCTGCGGGAACGGAGGGCTTGTTCTCTATCCCATCCGGGGACAGGTGGGTGGAGCAAGCTTCTCAATGGCCGGTGATCATCCTGTGGGATCCGCCCGTGAACACAGGAGTGAAGCCAAGGCCATGGGAGGATGAGTTGCCGGCGAAGCAGGAGCTGGAGACACTCACTGCACCCGAGGCCGAAGACTCGTGCACCGCCATGGAGCTAGGTGGTCTTGAGCCTGCTAGCCATGAGCTCATTCGTCTGAAGGCCAAGTGCCGCGGCGAGGTGCTTGATGTGCTAGTAGACTCAGGTGCGAGTGAGGACTACATCGATCCGAGGGTGGTGATGAAGTTCCGATTGCCTACTCTCAAGCTCCATCGACGTCAAGTGAGGCTCGCCAACGGTTCACTGCAAGATGCGGGGACGGTCGTGCCTGACCTACGTTTCCGTATTGGACAATTCAAGGACCGGAGGCCTTTTACCGTCACTCAGCTGGCACCATACGACATCATCCTTGGCAAGCCTTGGTTGACTGCTCACAACCCTGCCATCGACTGGGTGTCTAACACCATCACCATTGAAAAGAGGGACGTCACATACACCTTGCAGCAACCCTCTAACATCGAGAGGACAACTCCCGGTGTCAGTTTGTTGTCTGCACTTCAACTCAAGCGGGAGTTACGCAAGGGCGCAATTGCTTACCTTGCCATCCTCAAGGAGGTTGAGGAGGACCCAACTATCCGTGCGATAGATGACCTCTCCCTTCCTTCGGGGGATCCCGAGTGGGTTGAACGGATGAAGGGGGTACTTCACAAGTACTCAGCCATCTTTGGCAAACTGCCAAAAGGTGTACCTCCATCCCGAGGTGTGGAACATGAGATTGAGCTGGAGCCTGGTGCCAAGCCCCCTTACCTACGTATTTATCACATGAGCCCTTTGGAGCTGGCGGAGGTCAAGCAACAACTAACGGACCTGATTGACATGGGGTTCATCCAACCTTCCAAGTCGCCGTATGGAGCACCCATTCTTTTTGTTCCTAAGAAGAGTGGTAAGCTTCGTATGTGCATTGACTATCGGGCGCTGAACAAGATAACGGTGAAAAACCGCTATCCTTTGCCTCGCATTGACGAGCTGATGGATCAGCTTCATGGGGCGACGATATTCAGCAAGCTTGATCTTCAGAGTGGCTATTGGCAGATCCGCATTGCTGAGCAAGATGTGCCAAAAACCGCGTTCCGGACGCGTTATGGTCACTTTGAGTGGAAGGTTATGCCTTTTGGGTTGACCAACGCACCCGCAACTTTTCAGCATTTGATGAATAAGATTTTGCAGCCATATCTTGATAAGTTTGTGGTGGTGTACTTGGATGACATCTTGATCTTTTCCAAGACACCTGAGGAGCATTTGGAGCACGTGGCTAAGGTACTCGCGGTTTTGAGGGAGAATCAGCTTTATGTGGGGCTTGACAAATGTGCATTTGGGCTCAGCGAAATCGATTTCTTGGGACATGTCGTCAGTGCCGACGGCATTAAGCCAGATCCCAAGAAGGTGGCAGCGGTTACGGAGTGGCCGACACCTGGCACTGTGCGTGAAGTGCGAGGTTTTCTCGGTTTGACTGGTTACTACCGGCGCTTCATTCAGCACTATGCTCAAAAGGCGTACCCGTTGACGGAGCTCACCAAGGAGAGCATCAAGTGGCACTGGCGGGATGATGTAGAAGGTCGGGCCCTCGACGAGCTCAAGAAGGCATTGGTGTCCGCACCTGTACTGGTGACGCCTGATCCGAGCTTGCCTTATGAGGTCTACACCGACGCCTCCAAGTTTGCGCTTGGAGCGGTACTACTTCAAAATCAGGGCAAGGGCTTGCAACCCGTGGCTTATCTGTCACGGAAGCTCTCGCCAACAGAGCGCAACTACCCCACTGGAGATCGGGAGATGCTTGCAATCTACTACGCTCTACAGCAGTGGCGTTGCTATCTGGAAGGAGTTCCCTTCAAGGTCAACTCTGATCACCTGAATCATACTTGGTTCAACAAGAAGCATGATCTTTCTCGACGACAGGCCAAGTGGAGTCAGTGGATTCGAGTCGTACTACAGTGGTACGGAGATTGCTTACAAGGAGGGAGCTAAGAATTTGTCAGATCCTCTGTCACGGCGCCCGGATCTCGCCTCAATTGAGCTTGCTACGGCATCTGTGCCTAGCAACTTGAAAGAGGAGATTCAGGCTGGATATGAGAAGGATCACTACTATGATAACGTGATGCCAGGTCTGTGGATGCATGATGGGTTGTGGTACTTCCAGGATCGCGTGGCTATCCCAGCAATTTCCGAGCTCAGGAAGCGCATTATTGCCGAGTGCCATGACTGTCCAAGTGCAGGACATCTTGGCCACACCAAGACCCTGCAACGTGTGGCCAGGAGATTTTGGTGGCCGCACATGAGCCGTTCTGTCTATTCTTATGTTGTGGCATGTCCTTCATGTCAGCGCAATAAGCCTGTGATGCAGCGACCTCTTGGTCTTCTGCAGCCTTTACCTGTGCCTACGGCAAAATGGGAGCAGATTACCATGGATTTGATCACAGATCTGCCTGTTACCAAGGAGGGGCATGATGCGGTGGTGACCTTTGTGGATCGCCTGACAAAGATGGTCCACTTTGCACCCACCACTAAGACTGCAGGAGCGGAAGCGATCGTCAACGTATTTGTGCGTACATGGTATAAGCACCATGGTTTGCCTCGTGTCATTATCTCTGACAGGGATCGGCGGTTTCTGAGCCACTTTTGGCAGGCATTGTTCAAAGCTCTTGGCACTGAGCTGCGGTTTTCTACAGCTTTTCACCCGCAGACTGATGGCCAGAGTGAGCGTGCGAACCGCACCTTGGAAGAGGTGTTACGCCACTTTGTTTCACCTCGCCAGGATGATTGGGACGATTACCTAGATTTGGCGGAGTTTGCTATCAATGATTCAGTCAGTCCTTCTACGGGCTACACGCCTTTCTATTTGGCGTATGGTCAGAATGTGTCCTCACCTATTGATTTGGCAGATGTGATCGTGCCAGCAGCGCAGATGCGTGCTCAGGAAATGACGGACGCAATTGAGCATGCCAAGGCCAAGCTTCGGGAGTCCCATGAGCGCCAAGCGCGCGCAGCCAACAAGGAGCGACAACACTACCTGTTCCAAGTCGGAGACAAGGTGAAGCTGTCCACAATCAACCTCAATTTACCATCCACGATGAGCAAGAAGCTCGCAGCTCGCTTCATTGGCCCCTTCACGGTGGAGAAGGTCATCAATCCGGTGGCCTACAAGCTGAAGCTTCCTGCTTCTCTCAAGATTCACCCTGTATTCCACATCAGCTTACTCCGGCCATGGAAGGAAGATGCGCAGTTCCCTGACCACAAAGGACACTCTGCACCCGTGCTCGTCTACCCTGATGACGACCAGTGGCTGGTGGACAAGCTCCTTGACAAGCGGCGTGAGCGAGACGGCCGGCGCTGGATTATCAAGTACTTGGTCCGTTGGCTCAATTGTGGCCCAGAGGATGATTCATGGGAGCCAGCAAGCAACATTGAGCAGAGCTTAATAGATGAGTATGAAGCCTCTCATCATGCAACCCCAGAGCAGGAGGTGGCTACCCGCAGCACACGCAGGCAGGTGCGTCGACGTGGCTGATGGGTAAGCAACGAGGACGTTGCTCCTTGGGGAGGGGGCATGATGTAAGGTTGAAGGAACCGGAAGTTTCTGGAAGGCTCTAGAAGGTTCTGGATGTTTCCAGAAGGTTCCAGATGTTCCCGAAGTTCTAGAAGTCTCCGGAAGGATGTAGATGTTTCCGGAAGTAGTATGTTCTAGGATTGTCTAGAAGCTTCCTTGGTCCAGAATGTTCCAATTGTAGGCAGTTGAGGAGGCGTTGTAGGTTTTCGCCAAGGCTATAAATAGAGGGGGCCTCTCCTCACTCAACAAGAAGTATTCACTTAAGAAGTCTTTCCATCAGACCTTTCAAGTCCTCGTAGCCTCGTCTATTGTGTGAAGCCTTCCCTTGGTAACTAACTGAGCCTTCTATACAACTACGGCCTACGTCGAATCGCTATAGAAGACCTTAGTTGCCAAAGGACCCGCCGACAAGGCGTGACATCCAATGTCCGGCGGGACGTTAAACACGTGGCGCAGTGGTGATGACGGACGAACAGTGGCCGAAAGGTTGCAGGTTCGATTCTGAGCCTAAGCAGTATGTCTCTGGACTCAGGGATACAGTCGGCGAAAGCCGAAGGAAGGATGCTGCTAATGTCCTCGCGACTCTCTGCAGGACTCCGTCGATTGCTGGCTATATACACACCGGCCCTGCTAGGTATGCAGTCCACCGTATGGGGTGATTCCCACATGCTGCCTAGGAAGGGGTGTAAGGGTCTGGGTGGTCTACCTTACACCGAAAATAGAGAGAATAATCAGTCTGCTTTCCGCCTCCCCAGTGGGTGAGGCGCGGTTGCCGATGCCGAAAGGTATGGCTTACAAGGATTGATTATTATTATTAGTGGCCCAATTCCAAACTTTCTTCCAAACATATATATCTGTTCTATGCTTTGAAGCATTCACTAGAGACTACACAGTTGTGATAGTTTGCCCATCCACGTAGAATAGGGTTTAGTTTGAGGAGAAGAAAGTCAGCAGAGTAATGTTGTCTCCCTTTCAAAAGATCTTTTAGAGTCTTTTTCAGTTTGTTGATGGAATTTTTGCTAGGTTTAATTAGCATTTTCAAACCTCGGGTATTACCCTTGTGGGGGTAGAGTTTAAAGTTATACCCTAGGAAGTCAAATCCATCTTTGACATTGGTTAGAATTGTCTTCTCTGGATGAAGTTTTAGCCCGCGTTCATTTAGAAATTTCTCCACTGCTGGTTTGATCCGGTAGATAAGCAGTCGGGGGGTTGCCCCAGTAATGACAAAGTCATCAGCATATCGAACAGTGGTTACTTTAGGGGCCCAGTTCTTTTCTTTGGTTGCTTTGGTAGCTTCCAAAACTGTTTTCTCCAATCCATCTAGGCACATATTTGCAATAATGGGAGAAATTGGTCCTCCTTGTGGCACACCTGCGAGACTAGGTTCAAAAGTTCCTTTGTCAAGGATGCCAGCTTTGAGCCACTCTTTCAAGATTTGAGAGGGAATTGGAATGTTTGCCTAGATCCAATCATGATTCTAATTATCAAAGAACCCTTGAATATCAGCTTCCAATACCCAGAGTGGTCCATAACGTTGTCCAAGTCGTAGGATAAAAAGCAAGATAGCTTTTTTTACTAAAAGTAAAAAACGGCAAGATAGCTTTCCGTGGTTTGTACTATACAAGTTATGCACAACCTCGTGAATTTGTATGGTTGGTTGGAGTCATTATTTTGTTGATTATGATTTTGACAGCTTTTATTGGTTATGTATTGCCTTGGGGTCAAATGTCTCTTTGGGGAAGGACCGTTATTACAAGTTTGGCAAGTGCTTTGCCTGTGGTTGGAACAAGCATTGTTGGTTGGCTATGGGGAGGATTCTGTGTAGATAACCCTACTTTGAACCGTTTCTTTAGTTTTCACTACTTGTTTCCTTTCTTGTTGAGGAGGTTGAGCTTGGTTCATCTTGCTGCATTGCATCAACATGGATCTACAAACCCTTTGGGAATTAATGCACAAAGGGATTTGGTGTGTTGTCCATTGAAATAGTACTGAAACTCCGTGCCTCTCTACAGCAGTTTTCTTTTCTAAGCTTAAAGAATCTGTGTGCCTTTTGCAACATGAGTGAGCGAGTCTTTGATTATAAGAAGAAGAGGGGTTACAGGGTGTGTTCAAGCGGCTACGCCGCAACGGACACCAGCTAGAAAAAGGATGCTGCGAACACCTCAGCTCAGACTGTCACTCAAAAGGAGGCTGAACCCCAGAAAAAACAGCCCCTGTGTGAGAGGCATGACATTTGGTGTGCAAGCACAACCGTCTTTCTCATCACACGCAATGTTGGTGTATCAGAGGGTATCTGATCATGAAAGCAGTAGTCTAAGCAGTGTCAGTGACAGCAATCTATACATTTTGCGGTACAGGCGGCGGGCTGAGCTCGGGCGTCTAACACTAGCTCAAGAAAAGCAGGTCGGACTCAAGGCAGCTGATGGAATATGCAAGCAGAGGGCCGACCAGCTGCTGAGGGTGTGACATCTCTGCATTCCAGCAGTTATGCAGTGACCCGCAACATCCACCCAAAAAAAGGACTGGCCGCCTCTGGCGGAGATGGTTGTTGAGCATGAATAAAAGCAAGCAAATACATGCATACACAGGCTGTCATCTGCGAACCACACGTAAGCCATTGCCGCACAACACTGTGTGCCAAGCAATGAACGGCTGACACGTGAGCAGTTGAATCCTATGCCGACGAGGTACCCGGGCCGTAGCAGCAATGACGCTAGATCTGGCCTCGTATGCGAATTCTCTCGACTAGCAGTGTTGCCAGCAGAGCATACTGTGCTGTTCCTGGGACTGTAGCCAGGCCACCTGGCTGGTTGTTACCAGAGCAGGGTCAATGATGTTGCATTCACCTACTGTAGCGAGCTTTCATGTTATTTGAGCATGCCTACATGCATTTGACGATCGATTGGCATTTGCTTATCAATTGGCATGGCATGGCGAGTTCTCAGCGAGCGAGTCTTAGGGCTTAAGCCCAAATGGCATGGAAGGCTGTCGGAAGGCAGGATTTACCCGTGGCACCGGGGTCAGCCCGTTGTCCTTGGTATCATCTCACGAGTCGGAAGAGGTATGGCAAGTATGCTACAGCAGCCCTTGTCGTAATCATTTCAAGCCTCGACATTTCCGCCTCTTGTCCTACGAACACAGATACACTGTTGTTTCAGGGAGCTCAATCAATGAGTAAGATGAAACCAAGCGATGCAAGCCCTAGCTAAGCTTAGCGAACTATTGTAGACACTGTCTACCAGACAGGCCATGGCGCCCAGACAAGCAGTCCGAGCAGCCATCATAGGCCGCCTAGATCAGCTTTCTTATACCAAGGACCACATTTCCTCCTCGCTTGCCGACTTGGAGCAGACCGGTCAGGCGAGCAGGCAGGGCCGACGTGGCCAAGCATAGCTTAAAAGTACTTGTAGCGCTCGGTGTTTCAGCTGTTTAGTTTTTCAGTTGCTGTCTGAGCATCAGCCTTCAGTGGCTATGCCAGTAGGCAGCAACGCGTGGGTGTAACTCTGGACCGTCAGCACCAGTACGGTACTCGTTCGCAACATGCTCTGCCAGCCGTTGCAGGCCCGTTAGAAGATCAGTATCAGTATATACAGCAGCACGCTGCACAACTAGCACATGCATCCAGACAGCAGTCTGGTCAGTTGGACAGTGTCAGCAGTGACACCAGCAGTCCAGGGCTCAGCACGCCCCTGACACAAGACTCCTACTACAGTGCAGTTGCAGCAAGTGATATAGAGTTTAGCAATCCCTTGTTCAAGCAGCACGTATCAGCGGCAGCTTACCACAGCAGCATGGCTTACGTTGCAGCAGGCAAGGGCAGCAGCAGTACGGGAGCAGACTTGTACACGGGTGACAGGGGTGAGCCATACTTGCTGTACAAGCAGGCAGCTAAAACACAGCTGCATGGTCTGGAGCGCAAGCTGCGGCCAGAAAATGTAACACCTGAGATGCTAATTGACCTGCTGTCAGATCTCTGCAAGACTGGTTCAGATGCGCAGGTTGTGCTGCAGCAGATATGGGCATGCCTCGGCAGTGAAGGGGAGGAGGCAGCAATGGGCTACATTCCTGGCGCGCAGTTCAGTGCCGCGCTGCTGGCACGCTTACAGCAGCGGCACTCACAGCAGCGTGATATGATGGCGCTGATCAGGTCACAGGATGACTACAAGATCCTGCTGCAGCTGGAGCAGGGTACCCCTGCACAGCGCCTGGCGAGCCCGCCAGACCAGCTGCCTCATACACAGCCATACAGGCCGCCAGTTGCAGCGTTACCCGCTGCAGTGCCGCGCGCTGTCAACCCAGCATCTGAGGCAACAGACAGGCTGCTAGAGCAGCTGCTGCAGCAGCAGCAGCAGCAGCAGCCTGTGCTGGACGTGGAGCAGGGGCAGGTTGCACAGCCGCAGCAGCAGCCTCAGCTGCTGCAGCAGATCACAGCAGCAATACAGGCAGAGCGTGCAGCAGATGCCGCACTGCTGGCACAGCAGCAGCCTCAGCCAGCAGTGCAGGCGCACAGCAGGCCCATCATGGTGCAGGGTCACTCCTACTACCCTGTGCAGGTGCTGGCACTCAAGCTCTGGCTGGCCCTGGACATTGTGTTCGGGCTAGCTGGGCCTGAGGAGACGCAGCAGTATGCAAGGCTGGGAGTGAAAGGTGCGCAGGGCAACCTGAGCTTCATAGCCTTTGCTAACCAGGTCAGTAAGTACCGGCAGATGTTTGCGCATCTGGAGACAGTAAGCCTGCTGCCAGCCACAGAGGTGTTCATCAGGGGCCTCAAGGACAGTGGCATGCAGGAGTGCGCACGAAGCTGGCTGCGAATGCAGGGTCCGATGAACCCTCTGCAGCTGGCGGAGAAGCTGGAGACTGAGTACGCCAATCAGGTGGCGTCAGCAACAGCAGGTACTGTCGTGCAGGTCTTCGCGCAGCAGCCAGCAGCACCCGGCAGCAGCTCAGCTGCTGCTGGCAGCAGCACAGCTGCTGCAGTTGGAGAGGGCAGCCCCATTCTGAACATCAAGACATGTACAGCAGCAGACGCAGAAGCCGCTTTTGCTAAGCACAGCAACAGCAAGCAACTGGTAGCTGCAGTGATGCTGGCGCAGACTAACGCCAAAGACCCCCATGCTTTTTGTCACCTGCCTGAGCATGCTCCTGGCAAGCTGGGCACCTATCACACCAATGCCCAGTGCAGGAAGCAGCGCACACAGCAGAAACAGCAGGAAGAGCAGCAGGCGGGTCAGCAGCAGACAAACCAGCAGCTGCTCAGCATGCTGCAGGGTTTCAAGCTGGGCGCAGCAGCGCAGCAAGCAAGCAGCAACGCTGGCTATCCAGCTGCTGTGAGCAGCAGCGGTGGCTATGGCTATCCAGCTGCTGCAAGCAGCAGCGGTGGCTACGGCTATCCAGCTGCTGCAAGCAGCAGCGGTGGCTACGGCTATCCTAAAGCTACGTCCATGCTGCTTCCAGCAATGGGGCTGGCAGGGCAGGCACCTGGCAACCCGCCCAAGCCGCCGAGAGACGGCAGGAAGCAGGCAGGGCAAGGTGGAGGACAGCAGTGCGACATTTGTGGTTGGAAGCAGGGCCACGCTGGCAAGCCGTGCTATTACGATGACCCACAGTTTGCCAACAGCAAGGACTGGCCAGGCCCTGGACCTATGGTTCCACAGGAGAGACTGCAGCGTTATCTCTGGCGCTGCATTCAGCAGGGAGTGGCGCCAAGGCTGGGCCGCTGCAGCGAAGCCTACGTGCGGCTGCAGCAGGCAGGCCACTGGTCACAGCAGCAGGCGCAAAAGGTGCAGCAGCTGCAGCAGCAGCAGCAACAGCCACCAGTAGCAGCTGCAGGCAGCTACCAGCAGTGCCCGCAGCTGCTGTACCCAGCCACGCCGCACTCGCTGTTCCTGCCACCTTCAGGCCAGGATGTGACTGCAGCATATGCTGCTGCACCAGCAACAGCAAGCACGCAGTACCAGGCAGCAGCTGGTATGCAAGGGCAGCCGCTCATCAGCTTCCCTACGACACCCAGCGCAGCCCATGCAGTGCCACCAGGCATGGCAGCCACACTGAGCAGCAGCAGTGGCAGCGCCAGCTACAGCACTGGAGTGCAAGCTGCTGAGAGCGACGGCAACGGCATCACTGCTGCCAAAGGCACATGCAGCAGCAGCGTGGCTGTTGCCACAAGCAGTGCACACACAACGCTGCAGCACATTGGGCCGCCAGGGCCCAGCCGCTGGTATGGCATCGACAGCCGCAGCAATGGCTTGCGAACTGCTGAGAGCAGCAGCTACGGCTACGTTGCTGCCACTGGCAGCAGCAGCCAGGCTGCTGCTACAAGCAGTAGACAGCCACTGCTGCACTGCTGTGGGCCGCCAACTCCAGCATTTGTCACCTGCACAATGCAGCCTGTGCAGCGTGCAACAGCAGAGGTTATCAGCAACGGCAGCAGCAATGGCTGGCAAGCTGCTGAGAGCGGCGGCCATGGCTTAGCTGCTGTCACAGGCAGCAGCAGCCTAGCTGCAGCTACAAGCAGCACGCAGCCACTGCTGCACTTCTGCCAGCAGTCACAGCAGGTGTTTGTGACTGGCACCATGCCGCCTGTGCAGATGGCAACAGCTGAGTTTGTCACCTGCAGCAACGCAGAGGCATGTCCTGATTCAGCCCCCAAGAGCGCAGCTGCAGGCGCAACGGTTGCACCAGCAGCAGCCAGCAATGACAGCAGCAGTGGCAGTGGGATATCAGCCCTTGCAGCGCAGCAGCGCGCTCAGAGCCGTGCCAAGCGCCACGCTAGACGCCACGCCAAGCGTCGCGCTAGGCGCCGCCACGCGCCTGCCAGCAAGCGAGCAAGGAGCAGGGCAAGCAGGACAAGGAAAAAACGCAGCAGCAAGCAGCAGCTGCAGGAGCCACCACAGCCATCACCAGTCCAGGGCAGGCTGCATCAGGCTTCGCAGTACACACTGCAGCAGGTGTACGGTGATGCCACACATCGGTGTGGTGACTGTGGCAAGCCACAGTGGCTCACACAGCATGGGCCCATGGCTAGCTGTGGGTGCAGCACCAAGGTGGCACCAGTGCCGCCGCTGCACTACTGCAGCGCAGTGCTAGGGCTGGTGCTGGCATTGCTGGTGGGGCTGTATTATTGGTTGCTGCAGGTGCCCAGCATGGGCTTCAGCAGCTGGTGTGGCCGCAAGCTGCTGGCAGTAGCCAGCAAGCCTGTAGTGGTGGAGAAGCCAGCTAAGCCGCCAGACACGCCACTGTCTGATGGTCAACAGCAGCACGGCACCTGTCGCAGCAGCAAGCGCAGGCGTGGCCAAACCCGGCGTCAACCAGTGACACCAGAGCAGCCAGCACGTGTTTCTGTCAGCATCAGCAGTGTGCTGGCTAGGACAGTGCTGTTTGTTGGGCTGTGCATGCTGAGCAGCTGCAGTTCCGTGACAGCCATGCAGATGGGCAGCAGTGTCATAGGTCACTTGGCAGCTGGAGTGCAGCAGGTGCAGCTGCAGCCACCAACAATACTGCCTGCGTACCTCAGCAGGCAGCAGGCAATGCAGCTGTTGGGGTGGGAGCTTGGCAACCTATCAGGCCGTAGGTTTCGCAGCCGCAAGCCAACAGTGCGGTTCCGACGAGCATGAGATCCGCTGGTATCATGCTGATCCAGCAGCGCTGGACCAGCTTAGCCCTGATGGTGATGCCGAGGAGCCTCATGACACCCGGTGGAGTGTGCACCCAACAGGCCAGTGGATTATAGGTAATCACCCTGAGGCGTCAGCACAGCAGATGCAGCAACTGCAGCAAATGCTTGAACGCAACAAGGCCAGCTTTGCGTACAGCATGGCTGACTTGCCTGGGTACAGTGGGCCATTAGGACCAGTACATATAAAGTTGAAGGATCCACAGCAACGTATGTATCACTCCCCTCGCAGCTATACTGAGGAGGAGTTGGCTATCGGAGATGCAAAGGTGACTGAGATGCTGGAGGCAGATGTTATCTATGAGGCTCCCAGCACTAACCCGTATGCATTTGCAATCACGCTGCCTATGATGCGTGCGCCAGATGGCAGCTGGTCGGATAAGCGTTTTTGTGTGGACCTCAGGCCTTTGAATGCTAATAGTGTTATCGATCATTATGGTATGCCTCTGCCGGAGGATCTTTTCAGGCGCATGCGAGGCGCCAAGTTCATGTCAGATTGATTGCCGGGCTGGATTTTTCCAGATTATGCTGGATGAGCCCTCACAGCGTATGTGTGCCTTCCACTGGCGCGGCAAGATATACTGTTACAAGCGGCTCTGCTTTGGCTTTCTCAATGCCACTGCTGAGTTCAGCAAGCGGCTTGAGCTGGTGGTGCAGCAAGCTGGACTGTCCCACTGCACATGTGTGTTTGTTGATGACATATGTGTTTTCTCCAACAGCATGGAGGAGCACATTGCCCAGCTGGACCAGTTGTTGCAGGCAATGGTAGGAGTTGGTTTTAATTGTTGCCACAGATTGTATCCCTTTCCTGGGGCATCTTGTTACGGCGTCACAGCTGCAGCCTGAGCCAGCCAAGGTGTCAGCAATGTGTGCACTACAGCCACCTACCAGCGTCAAAGTGTACCAAAGTCAGCAAGTGCATCCCAGAAACACCCAACAGCCGCTCGCACTGCTACTTGTTCTACCAGCACGGGGATAGTCAACTGATGAGACACCGCCCAAGCCACCTTGCGGCCATGCTCAAACGCATGTATAACTGCCAAACAGACCATATCCCACACTAGCCGATGCATGTCACGGTGAGGGGCACATGCCAACCACAAGGCGCTGCACGGCAGGCTTGCACCTGCCGCCAACAAGTTGAATGCATGCAGCTGACTTTCCACCTCTGTGCGTACAGCGACCGCAACAGGACATGTCCAGAAATGATGCTCCACACCCGGCCCAACCACTGAACAAGCTGCACAACCTGTGGCCAGCTGCATCCGCTGCGCTGTAGGGAAGGCATTCAAGGCCAGGCGCCACGCAGCCTCTTTGTATGTGTTAGCCACCCTAACACCCCACCAACGAGACAGCACCAACCGCACGGCTGGCAGCTGGGTGCCCGCTGGGAGGCTATCCAGAGTCCTAACACTATCCAAATAAGCCGCATGACGGGGAGCAATAGCATCAAGTGCACGCAAACGTTGTAGCTTCGTAGCTAAGGCAACAGTCAGGTCAGCCAACCGAATAACGGCATTGGCATCGCCGCCTGGTCGCTGCCAGCCCAAATCAGCACACAACGATTCACGCGCCAATAAAAGGTCATCAGGGGTAATAGAAGAGAGGTGCGCAATGCTCATACCAGCAGCACGAGCTGATATTAGGTGAACACGCGCAGCAGCCACCCACAGTTGAGGAACCAGCTGCAACAGCGCTTGCACATGCTGAACAGCCAGCTGCCTATCAGCATATTGTGCCCTGCTGTTAAGCCAGGGGCCCCAAATATCACGCTCGTGCGCTGTCCGCTGAGCTAACAGCCCAGGCAAGGCACACACTCGTGCCAGCTCTGACGAGAGCAGCACTGTCTGACCAAGAGACTGCAGCTTTGGCAGCTGTAACAGACCACAAGCAGCCACACTCTCAAGACCAACAACAACCCTCTGTTGTTGATCAAACCACTGCCAATCTTGTGGCACAGTGAAAATAGGATTTGCCCACAACGGTGCGTGCCAACACAGATCATCCACATCCAATGCGTTGGCGCCAACATGGCGGAGGGGGGGCAGGGCCCGCAGCCCCAGTGCCAGCGCACGCAACGCTGAAGGCAGGCATGAATCTGCAGGAGCAGAAGGAAACAAAATATGACGTCTACACAGCATCAGACCCCAAGGGCTGGTGCTAGCAGCACGCGTGAAAGGCTCAGTAGCTGCTGCCCACCGTGGCCATAACTCGCGAGCCACGGCTACCCAAGGTGCAGTGCCACCTTGCAAGAAAGGCAACGCTTCACATGCCCACCGCGACAGCAGGTGGTGCTGGATTGGCAGCAGGCCAAATCCTCCACACTTCGGATGCGCTGACAAACAATCCACTGGAACATCAGGAGCCCTTCGCAAATCGTCGTCAGGCCCCAAACCGGCATCCACAAGCGCTGCTGCCCATTTAGTGAGTTTTGCTGCCACATCAGCAGGCACGTGACCAGCAAACTGAGCTGCATACAACAGGGTTGATAAAGCATAAGCATTAGCGGCAAAGGCTCTTCCAAAAGCTGACAGTTTTGAGATAAGAAGAAAAGAAGAAGAAGAGGGGTTACAGGGTGTGTTCAAGCGGCTACGCCGCAACGGACACCAGCTAGAAAAAGGATGCTGCGAACACCTCAGCTCAGACTGTCACTCAAAAGGAGGCTGAACCCCAGAAAAAACAGCCCCTGTGTGAGAGGCATGACATTTGGTGTGCAAGCACAACCGTCTTTCTCATCACACGCAATGTTGGTGTATCAGAGGGTATCTGATCATGAAAGCAGTAGTCTAAGCAGTGTCAGTGACAGCAATCTATACATTTTGCAGTACAGGCGGCGGGCTGAGCTCGGGCGTCTAACACTAGCTCAAGAAAAGCAGGTCGGACTCAAGGCAGCTGATGGAATATGCAAGCAGAGGGCCGACCAGCTGCTGAGGGTGTGACATCTCTGCATTCCAGCAGTTATGCAGTGACCCACAACATCCACCCAAAAAAAGGACTGGCCGCCTCTGGCGGAGATGGTTGTTGAGCATGAATAAAAGCAAGCAAATACATGCATACACAGGCTGTCATCTGCGAACCACACGTAAGCCATTGCCGCACAACACTGTGTGCCAAGCAATGAACGGCTGACACGTGAGCAGTTGAATCCTATGCCGACGAGGTACCCGGGCCGTAGCAGCAAAGTCAGCAAGTGCATCCCAGAAACACCCAACAGCCGCTCGCACTGCTACTTGTTCTACCAGCACGGGGATAGTCAACTGATGAGACACCGCCCAAGCCACCTTGTTGGTTATGAAGAAGAAGAGGGGTTACAGGGTGTGTTCAAGCGGCTACGCCGCAACGGACACCAGCTAGAAAAAGGATGCTGCGAACACCTCAGCTCAGACTGTCACTCAAAAGGAGGCTGAACCCCAGAAAAAACAGCCCCTGTGTGAGAGGCATGACATTTGGTGTGCAAGCACAACCGTCTTTCTCATCACACGCAATGTTGGTGTATCAGAGGGTATTGCTCTGCTTGTTGGTTATTGCTCTGCTTAAGCAAGGAAGTGTAGGCATTTTTTATATTTATTTTTTGTACTTTGAAAAAAATTAGCCGTTTACGGCGTTTATACTAGCCGGCACTGCTAATAGGGCGGTTGGGTGGGTGTAGCTGTTGTGCCTATGGGGTATTGGTGGGTCCCTGCTTTTAGGGGCAGGGCCCTGCCTTGCTGGGCCTCTTTCTTGCTGCTGCCTTCGGGCAGCAGCAATCAGTCGTTTTTGTTTGACTGTACATTTGGAAATACATGCGGCTGCGTAGTGGAGTTGTCACCAACGACCAGGACGACAGCACGCGTGTAGGAGAAATGAGCGCGGAGGAGACTGCAGCTGAGGTCGCAGCACTTCGTAATGAGCTAGCTAGGTTAACAGCTGAGGTGGCCGCGAAGTCAGCTCAGCCGGAGCCCGGCAGCTCCTCATGCTCCCGGGTTAGGCCCACGGTGCAGGTTGCTGAGCCGGTGGACAACGTGGTTAACATCACAGAGTTCAGTGGCATTGTTCATCAGCGCACCAATTCCGTGCAGCGGTCAGCAGTGGCCCCAGACACTTGCTCCTTGCTCGACTTGGAGTGTGAGTCGGGGCACATCCGGGCAAGCAAAGCTGGGCCAGCTGTCGTCAAGGAGTACGATGAGACAGTGGCTCCGGCGCTTTCCTACCTTTATGACGCTCAGCAGGCGCTGGAGCAGCTGATTCGGGCTGCAGACATTCCTGAAGCTCGCAGGAAGTCCCTGGCAGTGATAGCAGAAGGCCGTGCTGGACTTTCTCACTGAGCGCCATGACCTTCTGGTGGCCAAGGGCGAGTTCAAGCACGACCCCAGCATGCTGCATGCTCTGGAGCAGGGGCTGGCTGGAGTGGAGGGCTTGCCCATTCAGAGCGGCGGCCGTGTGCAGCAGCACCTGGAGAAGCACGCCTCAGCCCGTGTTTTAGCGCTTACCAAGCAGTCGGCCAAACAGTCTGGAGGTTCCAGCCGTGGGGGCACAGGCAGTAACAATCCGCCAGCTTAGTTGTCAACAGCGCTCTCGGCAGGTTGCTGCTGTTACTAGGGTCAGGTGCAGCAGCAGTGGGCGTGGCTAAGTTGGAGGGTAGCAGGATTTGCAGCAGGTGCTGTTGTTTTTCCGGTAACGCTCCTTGTGTGGCATGGGCAGCCAATGTCACCAGGGTAGTTGGCACGATTGCTGTCAGGTGTTGCGCAGCTCTTAGTTGGAGTGGAGGTTCTAGTGTCAACTTGCATCCAGACTTAGCACGCTGGCCACTGTTGCTGTAGTGCGTGGCTGCTCCAGTGTTATATTGTTCTCCTGTTGTCTGCCGCTCCTGTTGCGATGGAGTTCCTTTAGGCAGTTTAGGGTCCGCCGAGCCCTTCCCCAGCAGGGATCAAGGACAGTGTTTCGTTGCGCAGCGCGCTCGTTGCCCTGTTGGTGTGAGTTGTTATGTTGGGTGTCATTCTGATGCAGCAAGGCGAAAGTATAAATTAGCCGTTTACGGCGTTTATACTAGCCGGCACTGCTAATAGGGCGGTTGGGTGGGTGTAGCTGTTGTGCCTATGGGGTTTAGGTGGGTCCCTGCTTTTAGGGGCAGGGCCCTGCCTTGCTGGGCCTCTTTCTTGCTGCTGCCTTCGGGCAGCAGCAATCAGTCGTTTTTGTTTCCCGCCCGCCCACCCCTCTTCTTCTGCTGTTGTGGTGGTGTTGAGGAAGAAGAGGGGTTACACGGTGTGCACAGGCAACTACGTTGCAACGAACACCCGAAAATCTGGAACGTCGCAGATGACTCAGCAAAACAGGCTGTCACTCAAGGAGACTCACCCCAGAAAGTCGCTCTGTGTGTGTAACTTGACATATGGCCTTGCAGGCAAAGCCGTCAGTCACAGCACACGCAGTGTTGATGCTAAACAAAGGCAACAAAGGACTAGTGTAAACAGTGTCAGTGACAGCAAGCTGCACTTTATGCAGTGTAGCGGGCGGGCTGAATCCACAGAACATCACCCACCAGCAGCAACACAGCCTGGCAGGCGGCGGTCTGAGGCGACAAACTAGGGAGAGAGAGCAGAGGACAAGCCAGCTGCTGCAAGGGCCGCACAACTACATTTTGCAGCAGCGACACGGCAACTCACAGCTCCTGCAAAGCAAGACGGCTAGCTCTGGCGTGTCAGAAGTTCACAGAGAAAGCACGTACACACAGTGAGAAGAAGGCCATCACCGCCGCACCACACACAAACCATTGCCACGCAACACAGTATGCCAGGCAATAAAAGGCTGTTGTGTGAGCAGCCGATTTCTATACCGTGACGGCACCCTAGCCGTAACAGCAAAGTCCGCAAGTGCATCCCAAAAAGCACCTACTGCTGCTCTCACAGCCACTTGCTCCACCAGCTGGGGTACCCCAAGGTCACTTGACACAGCCCACGCTGCCCTGCGGCCTTTCTCAAAAGCATGCACTGCTGCAAGACAGACCATGTCCCACACCAACCGATGGACAGCGTTATGAGGGGGGCACGCCAACCATATAGCTCGGCACGGCAGTACAGCACCTGCCGGCAACAAGTTGAACGCCCTTAGTTGACTTTCCACCTCACGCCGCACCGCCATAGCAACAGGACATGTCCAAAAATGATGCTCCACCCCAGGCCCTGCAGCAGAACATGCTGCACACGCAGCAGTAGTCTGCATACGTTGAGCAGTAGGGAATGCATCCAAAGCCAAGCGCCACGCCGCTTCCTTGTACACGTTAGCCACCCGCACCTGCCACCAACGAGACAACACCGACTGCACTGCAGGCAGGCTGACTGCCATCGGCAGGGCATCCAGGGCTCTAACCCGAGTAACAAAGGCAGCATGGCGGGGCGCAATGGCATCAAGCGCAGCAAGACGTTGTAGCTTCGTGGCATCAGCAACCTGCAGATCAGCCAAACGTATAAAACCGTCTGCCCCTGGCCGCTGCCAACCCAAATCAGCACACAACTGTTCGCGCGCAATCAAAATGTCCACAGGAGAAACAGAGGATAATTGTGCAACGCTCGTACCGGCAGCTTGGGCAGCCGCCAGGTGCGCGCGTGCTGCAGTATGCCACACAGACGGCACAAACGACAGCAAATGCTGCACATGCTGCCGAGCCTGCTGCCGATCACCATACTGCGGTCTACTGCGCAGCCACGTGCCCCATATCTCGCGCTCATAAGCGGAGCGCTGAGCAGAAAGCCCTGGCAAGGCACAGACACGTTCAAGTTCTGACAACAGCAACACTGCCTGACCCAAACACTGTAGCTTAGGGAGCTCCAGCAGGCCACACGGCACCACCTGTTCCAAGCCCACCTCCACCTGACGCTGTTGATCAAACCATTGCCATGACTGTACCACTGTAAACAGAGGATTGGCCCACAGCGGCGCCTCCCAGCACAAACCATCCACGTCCAAAGGCTGGTTGCCCACATGACGCAACGGCGGCAGGGCACGCAAACCCATCGCCAAAACACGCAAAGGCGATGGCAAGCAGGCATCCGCAGGAGTCGCAGGGAAGATATGATGACGGGCACACAATGCAAGGCCCCAAGGGCTCCCAGCAGCAGCGCGTGTGAAACAATCCACAGCGCTACCCCACTGTGTCCACAACTCCCGTCCCACTGTCACCCACGGTGCAGCACCGCCCTGCAGGAGGGGGATTGCTTCACAAGCCCAGCGAGACAACAAATGATGATGAACGGGCAGAAGGCCAAACCCACCACACCTAGGATGTGCAGCCATACAGTCCCCAGGGATGCCAGGGGCACGCCTAAGATCATCCTCAGGCCCCAAGCCAGCATCAACAAGCGCTGCCGTCCATCTGCTGAGCTGTTCTGACACATTAGCTGGCAACTGCCCGGCAAACTGCGCTGCATATAGGATGGTGGACAGAGCATATGCATTAGCAGCGAAAGCCCTGCCAAACGCAGATAGCTTGGAGATGCGACTGATATTTTGCATGCGGCGACGCACTGTCTCCAGCCTGCCCTCCCAATCCACGCTGCTATTGCCACGCTCACCAAAAAACACTCCCAGAGATTTGGCGCGCTGCACAACCTGCATGCCGCCCACATTCTGCGCTGCCCCACCCGGCGCAGCTGCCGCTGCTGGCTGCCGCCCAACATGCAGCAAACGCGACTTGGATGGGTTCAACCGCTGCCCTGACGCTTCCGCAAAATCCTCCATGCAGCCAAGGAAAGTGGGGACATTCGCAAGCGACAGCAGAAACACCTCGGCATCATCCGCATACTGTGCTGCTATAAGCTGCTGACTAGCTGCAACAATACCAATGCCGCGCTGCTTCAGGAAGCACAACAACGCCTGTCCAACGAACAAATACAGCAGAGGTGCAAGGGGGCAGCCCTGACGCACCCCAGCCTCCCACTTGTAGAAGGGGCTGCAGAAACCATTTGCTGTGGCGCATGTGTATGTCTCCGTCAGCAGAACTTGCATCCAGCTGACGAAACCCTGCCCTACACCCAGTGCTTGGGCCACATCATACAACAATGAGCGATCCACGGTATCGTAGGCTTTCGCAAAATCCGTGAAAACAACTACCGCCATCTGCCGCTGCTCATGCAGTAGAGCAGGTAGCATTTGCAGCAGCCTGATGCTATCGCCAATATGCCGATGCTGCAAAAATGCGGACTGCGCAGGGTGTATAACATCGCCTGCCTCTGCCAGCAGCCGGTTAGCAAGTAGCTTAGCTACGATGCGGTAATCATAGTTGAGCAGCTGGATTGGACGATAAGCAGCAGGATCTGCTACCTCCCCACCCGGCTTCAGGACAGGCAGTATGACGCCGAAGAAGAAATATGTTACAAGGTGAAAAAAACGCGACTACGTCGCTACTGTTCACCACGAAGCTAAGAAACGTGAGACCAATAGGCACTGCGGTCAAAGACATGATCACTCTCAAACCAACATGATCACCCACAGTGCCATGTCAGTAGACTAGTAGGCAGCGGGTACTGTTTGCATCGCCCCATCGTCCCGCCTACGCTTAGCCACACAACATGACCATGTGGATAGTCAGATGGTGTGAATGACATGAGCATACGCCCATCCACGGCTGGCACACCAAAAGCGTGTGCACATTAGATCAAAAGGTCTCACGGAAAATAAGGAAGCAAAGGGATTCGACAGATAAAGCGTGTACAGCTAGGCACCTGTGTACGTGAAGTACTGCAAGCACCGTAGCAGCGTACGCAGGGAAGTAGGACGGGGCAGGACCAGTGAGCAGCAAAAAGGGAATGTGTAGGCAAGACCGCAGCTAGTGACCGGACCTAACGTCTGACCACCCTCAGTCCATTGCCCTGCTGCAGCACTACATGCCACGATATGAAAGGCTGCTGTGTCAAATCAGCTGTTCTGGCCCAACTAGGCACTTGTGCTGTAGCCGCAAATTCAGCCAATGCACTCCAAAAGGCTGCCTTGGCTGCTTTAACAGCCACTGTAGTAACTACATCAGCTGCAGGCACACCTCTAGACACAGACCACGCTGCACAACGGCCAATATTCATAGCATGAATGGCAGCCAAGCACACCATATCCCACACAAACCTATGCATCCGTACATGAGGCAAACACCCCAGCCACACTGCAGAACACGCAACACGCCCACCATTGGGGGGCATGCCTGCAGCCACCAGTTGATGCTCAACTTCAGAACGGATTGCAACTGCTACTGTACACTGCCAAAAGTGATGGCCTGCATCTGGCACTGCTGTACCACACGCAACACATGCAGCCGAAGGCAACTGCATGCGGGCCGCTGTGGGGAAAGCATTCAGAGCTAGGCGCCATGCTGTCTCCTTGTAGGTGTTTGGCACTTTCAGCTTCCACCACCTTTTCAACACAGCACAAACGGCTGGGGTACCCCCTGGAGGGGGTCCACCTGGCAGCTGACCATCAAGACTCAACACTTTCAAGGTGAACTCAGCATGTCTAGCACTGATAACATCATGCGCAGGCAGAGATTGCAACCTTGGCCGCCTTGACTGTCAGCTTTGCTAGCACCACCACACTACCACTGCTTAACCTCCATCCAAGCCCAGCACACAACCTACTCCTAACCCAAGCCAAGCTACCATCATCTACAGTAGGTGGGGCGATGCCTGCAGCTAAACAATCTTGCAACTCTGCACGCGCCGCTGCAACCCAACCAGGAGGCAAGAGGTTAACCAGATGCTGCACATGATCAATTGCCAACTGCCTGTCTGCATACTGCCCTCGGCTTCGCAGCCAAGGGCCATGAACCTCCCTGCCATAAGCATGCCGACGAGCACTCAGCTCCCCAGGCAAGCTATCAACCCTGTGCAACTCATGCAATAACCGCACAGCCTCACCAACTGAACGCAGCCTGGGCAGAGACAAAAGGCCTGGTGCCACAACAGATTCCAAACCAACGGCTACCTCACGCTGCTGCCCAAACCAGTCACACGACTCTCTATAGACAGCTAGCGGGTTAGACCACAAAGGGGCATGCCAACACCAAGGACCAGGATCCCAAATGTCTCCATCCACATGCTCTAACGGGGGCAGCGCCCGCAACCCTATTGCCAACGAACGCAATGGGGCCGGCAGAGGCTGCTCTGCCCCTGAAGGGAATAACCACTGCCGCGAGCACAATGCAAACTGCCACACCCCAGCATCAGGGGCTGATCTCAACAACGTACCCACTAGTGACCTGCCCACAACCAACCAAGGTGTCTCCCCTTCCCCTAACAGTTGCACTGCCTCCACAGCTAATCGGGCTAGAAGGTGTTGACGCACAGGCAACAGGCCAAACCCACCCTCCGTAGGATGTGCCGCCATGCACTCCTGTGGAATGCCTGGCGGCCGGCGTAGGTCTCCTGCAGGTCCCAGCCCCGCATCCACCAATGCTGAGACCCACCTTTGGAGAGTGTCAGCATGCTGCTGTGGCAGTGAGCCTGTGAACTGTGCACCATATAATAAAGTGGACAGTGCATATGCATTAGCTGCAAATGCCCTACCAAATGCTGAAAGGTTGGGGATTTTACTTATGCTCTGCAACCTGTCATGCACAACCTGCATCCTCTGCTCCCAATTCACACCAACAACCCCACTACCACCAAAGAGAATCCCCAAGCTTTTCGCCTGGCCGACAACCCCAAGTTCTGTGCCTGGTGGCGGGGGCAGTTGTGCATCAGCAGCGTGGCCCATGCGCATATAATGCGACTTCCTGGGCTGCATATGCTGCCCGGAAGCGGCACCAAAAACATGCATGCGCTGCTCAAACGGCCCAGCATCTGCCTCCCCCTCAAGCAAGGGTTCGGCATCATCTGCATATTGTGTTGCTGTCACCCGGGTTTCCCCAATCGTGACCCCAACCCCTGCCTGCTGCAAATGACAAAGCAAAGCTTGTCCAATAAAAAGGTAAATGAGGGGAGCCAAAGGGCAACCTTGCCGCACCCCCGCACTGCACTGATAAAACGAGGACTTGAACCCATTCACAACAGCACAACTGTAAGTGTGAGTAAGCAACAATTTCATCCAAGCAACAAACCCATCCCCCACACCAAGTGCAGTTGCCACAGAGTACAAGAACTCCCTTGATAGGGTATCATATGCCTTACGGAAGTCTAGAAAGGCTGCTATGGCCGACCGCTGCTCTTCTTTGAGCCATGCAGGCAGCAATTGCAACAAACGTATGCTGTCACCAGTATGTCTGCGATGCAGGAATGCGCACTGTGCAGGATCAATGAAAGCCTCTGCAACAGTCAGCAGCCGATTGGCCATCACTTTGGCTAATAGTCGATAGTCATAGCACAACATCTGTAAAGGCCTATAAGAATCAACATCCACCACTTCCCCACCAGGTTTCAACACAGGGATCACCACCCCATCCAAAAAACCCAGCGGGCATGTGTTTGTTGTCCCCATGGCAGTATACAGGCGTGCCAAAATAGGTGAGAGTTGCTGCCTAAACTGTCTGAAGAGCTCACCCGGCATACCATCCAGCCCAGGGGCTTTGCCAGGAGCAGTGCCACGAATAGCCTGCTCCACTTCAGCCGCCGTAACTGTAGTGTCCCCAGCACTTCAGCACACGCATCAGACAACTTGTTGGACAGGGTAAACACTGCAGTTAGGACCTGTTGCTGTGCTGCAGGTTGCACTGATGGCGCAGTGCTAATCT
>CADDIJ020002812.1:0-25461 GCA_902809745.2 Tetradesmus lagerheimii
GCAGCAGCAGCAGCAGCAACTGAGTGATCATCGCGTGGTAAGGAAACAGGTCAGCGCAAGCGCAACCTAAGAAGCATCTGCACTTGCAGTTGTAGCTGCAAGGGCACCATGCTTCGGACAAGAGGAGACTTGACTGCCTGCCTGCTTGGTGTGAATCCAAGGAAGATTATGCACGCCTTGGACGCACAGCTTCCCCGCTCACCCGTTAAGAGTAGCAGCAGCAGCACCAACAGCAGCGGCAGCAACAGCAGCAGCAGGAGCAGCAGCAGCGGCAGCAACTGAGTGATCAACGGGTGGTAAGGCAACGGGTCAGTGCAAGAGCAACAAAAGAAGCACCTGCGGTTGTGTTGAAGCTGCAACAACACACAACATGAGTATAGCCAAGGATGAGACTTGACTGCTGTTCTGCTCTGTGTAACTTCAGCATGCACAGGCATGCACGCCTTGGACGCACAGCTCCCCCGCTCACCCGTTGCGCATGGGGAAGTACAGCAGGCACAGCAGGAAGTGCCTGTGCACGTTGCGCAGCCGACCAGCTGGGTCACTGCCGCCCCTGCCGCTGCTGTTGGCAAACGCGTCTGTGGTGGTCACGTTGGTGGGCACGTCATTTACGTCCAGGCCCCCCTCTGTGTCAACCCAGCGGATGGGCAGCCAGAACGGTTTGGGGTTGCCGTGGCCGTACGCCTCTTGCAGTTCAGCATGTGCACGCAGCATGGTCTATATCCGCGGTCGCGGCACACCTGGCAGCAGCAGGCACATGCATACAGGTTGCGGCACGTTTGAGGTATTTCAACGTACCCCTTCGTAACCCTGTTCTATCAGAGGCAATGAGCATGCATTGTCCAGCAAAATGCCACCTCCATGCCGCAAGTTGCCAAGACGCACATTCATATTCTGCACAGGCAGCCGCAAACTTATGTTGCCACCAGTCAGACCTAGCAGGTTCCTGCTAGATAATCCCAAGAGGGCCAAGCGTGTTAGCCAAGTCGCACCTGAGATCTGGCGCCCAATGTCGTAGCCGTATAACTTGAGCTGCAGGCCGCCACGCGGCCTGCCCGCGCCTGCTGCAACGCTGCCGGCAGCTGGCCGCAGCACCTCGGGCGCACTGGACCACAGCTGCGCGCCCATGCCCTGGATGAAGAAGTGGTAGGTGTCCGCCAGCTGCAGCAGCAGCAGCAAGCAGAAAGGCAGCGCCAAGGCAAGTAAGTGGCACTGCACTTTAATCTTGCTCAATGCATGCTAACACATGTGTTAGGTGTACCAGTACAGCAATGCACACAATGACAGCCCGCACCTGCCTAATCCACTCACCATGCTGTCCCTGGCCCAGCCAGCCGCTGTTGCTCAAAGTGAGTGCCAGCAAACTTCAGCGCTAACATGCAACCTGCCCTCCGAAGTTCACTGGTAATCCCCGGCATCTTCAAGCTGTCAGCCAGCTGTGCACAATGATCCAAACACAACACACAACACAGATACAGCCAGAGCGCCTCCAGTGGAGGCGCAAAGGCAGACCCCCCCTCCCCGCACCTCGCTGGTGATCGCCCGTATCTTGGAGTTGGTGGCCAGCTGTACATGATGATGATTCAACACAGTCATGCAATACATGTTCTGGGCGTCAACTCCACCACAACACAAGGCAGAGAGCTGATGATATAGAAACAGCCAGCGGTCCTCCAGTGCAGGTGGCTCTGCCCCCCCCTACCCCCGCCGCACCTCGCTGGTGATGGCGCGTATCTTGAAGTAGTCGCCCAGCTGTGCATGATGACTCAAACAAAACACAATATAAATCAGCCTCCCCGCACCTCTCTGGTGATGGCGCGTATCTTGAAGTTGTCGCCCAGCTGTGCGGCCACCTCCTCCTTGAGGGCGCCCACCTCGATGTCGGTGTAGGCAAGTGAGTGGCACTGCACTGCAGACTTGCTCACTACATGCTAACACATGTGCTGGGTGTACCAGTACAGCAACGCACACAACGACAGCCAGCACCTGCCTAATCCACTCACCATGCGTCCTGACCCAGCCAGCCGCTATTGCTCAAGCTGAGTGCTAGCAAACTTTGGCGCTAACATGAATCTGCCCTATTCCGCAGTTCACTGGTGATATTTGGCGTCTTCAAGCTGGCCGACAACTGCTGAAGACAACAGCCAGCGTTCCTCCAGTGAAGGCACACAGGCAGGCACCCCCCCACCCCGCACCTCGCTGGTGACGGCGCGTATCTTGAAGTTGTCTGCCAGCTGTGCATGATGATTCAACACAGTCATACAACACATGTTCTGCGCTTCAACTCCATTCCAGCACAAGGCAGCGAGCCGATGATTCAAAAACAAAACAACAATAGCCAGCGTTCCTCCAGTGCAGGCGGCTCGGGCCTCCCCGCACCTCGCTGGTGATGGCGCGTATCTTGAAGTTGTCGCCCAGCTGTGCCGCCACCTCCTCCTTGAGGGCGCCAACCTCGATGTCGGTGTAGGAGCCGCCCTCACTAGCCAGGTCAACCAGGTCGTACAGGTCCACTGCGCGGGGTGCGGCAGCAGCAGCAATGGGGCGGTGGTGAGGCAACAGCAGCAGCAGCAGCACTAATTATACAGCTATGCACACGGAGGAAGGTGTAGGAGCCGCCCTCAGACGCAAGGTCAACCAGGTCGTACAGGTCCACTGCGGCAGCAGCAGCGCGTCAGCAGCAGCAACGCGGCAGCAATGAGGCAGCAGCAGCACTATTTTTACAGCGATGCGCACACAGAGACAGGTGTAGGAGCCGCCCTCACTAGCCAGGTCAACCAGGTCGTACAGGTCCACTGCGGCAGCAGCAACGCGGCAGGGGCACTATGATAAAGATAGGCACGCAAAGAAAGGTGTAGCAGCCGCCCTCAGACGCCAGGTCGACCAGGTCGTACAGGTCCACTGACGCAGCAATGTGCCAGCAGCAGCAGCAGCAGTGCGGTAGCAGCAGCAGCAGCAGCAGCAGCAATGCGGCAGCAGCAGCGATGCGGAAGCAGCAGCGATGCGGCAGCAGCAGCAGCACAATTCACAAAGACATGCACAAAGAAGAAAGGATCCCACACACCACATGCAAAGGATGATAGAATGCAAGCTGTTAGCCAGCTCCAGCTGTGCTGCACAGTGCGCATGTACACACACGATGCTGCTGCCAGCTGCCACCATCGCAGCTGCCATTTACACTATCATGAACGCAGTACTCACTGACACACCACCCTGGCACCTGCCATGCACAGTGACACAGACAATGCATGCCACAGTCCTGCTCCCAGCAACTGCAGGAAGGCTGCATAGGCCTGCGCAGCTGCGCATTGCGCTGCTGCTGCTGGCCTGTCAAACGTGGACACCGTACCGTTGTAGTTGCACTGCCCCTTTGTTGCTTGCTCCTCCAGCCAGGCCTTGTAGTTGAAGCTGACCTTGGTGGCCACGTCCTTGTCAGCTTGCTTGCTGATGACGGTTACCTGAGCAGCGAATGCAACACATGCACCAGTGAAGGAAGGACATGTCAGAAAGCTTGCCGCGCTCGTCATCTGAGAGCAAACACTACACATAGAGGAACATCAGTGCCAGCAGCATCAGCACCAGCGGATGTGTTGGTGGAAACAGCTGGCCAGCGGAACAACACAGCAGCATGGACCGTTAACACATCATCACCAGGCGTGTGCCGCGCCAGCCCAGGTAGGCACCAAGCCGGCAGCCCCACCCGGTTACCAACCCACAGGCTGGGGACCACCTGCGCATGCTGCGTGCAGCAGCTGCTGCTAAACCGTAATTTGGGTTGCTGCTGTGTTCATGAACAAGTGTGTACGCACCTGGTTGCCGAACCACAGCAGCGCCAGCGCCCCCTTGCCGTGCGGTGAGAGCTCCTTGCTGAAGTACTGCGCAAGCGCAAGCTGCCTGCCATGCTCTGCAGCAGCAGCAGCAGCAGCAGCACACAACGCGTTGATATAGGTCACGTTGACCATCCGAGTGCTTCATTGCAGTTGGCTGCATTTGGCTGCATGCGGTTCACATCCACCCTCATGCATTGCTTGTCAGCTTGCTGGCAGCCGAGTGCCCAGTGAGCATCATGCAGCAGCACATAGACTCAGGTCATCGATCCTGCTGAAGCATAGCAGGCCAGCAGGCTGACAACACTGTACGGAAAGCAATCGTGCTCATGGTGCGCAGCTGCATGTGCTTTGGTAAGGAGGCGTGGGGGCACATGAGGGTTCTTCATCGTCCCTTGCACCCTCCCTTACGTGCATATGTTGGGTTTGAACACACCGCGCGTAGCTCATCATTCACGCATGCATCTGCGAGTGTGTGCCCCGGCTGTGCTCACCCCTGACTGCTGTGACGATGACGCTGTCTGTGTGCGCCACAGCCATGAACTTGATGGTGGCCTCCTCACCCATGCCACGCTGCAGCAGCAGCAGCAGCAGCAGCAACACCAGCAGCATCATCAGCAGCAGCAACAGTGCATCCCGCGTCATGAATACTTTTTGGTGCGAGTGTGTTGCTCATTGGTTTTTGCGGTGCTGCAAGCCTTATGCCGTATGGTACAGGTTTCAGTTGCAGCTGCATCTTGTGCAGTGGTCCGTTGACCCATGTGCCAACACAGCTTGCTCAATCTGCTGCTGCTGCTGCCGCTGCTCACCCCATTGTCGCAGCAGCGAATTGTGGCCACCGACCCCTGAGCGCTCTGAGATTCCACAGTAATGGTGGTGGCCTCAGCGCGAATGCTGTTGTCAAATATCTCACACAGGCACTCGGCGACATTGAAGGCCTACAGCAGCACAACACAGCAGCACAGCCAGCAGCAGCAACAGATGCTGAACACGTGCACCACTGGGCGCACACACATTTGCAGTTGCGCAGGGCAGCAGCAATATTAAGCAGCAGCACCTGGGGGCAAAACTGCTGGCACGTGCTTCTGCTGCTGCCTTGAATGCGGCAGCTGTCATTCATGCTGTGTCTGCTGCTGCCTTTGACCATTATATGGAGTACTGCAGCATCACACGTGCAGCTGCAGCAGCATTGCTTCTCAACTTCAGCTGCATTGGTGTGCCAGCTGCAGGCCCGCACCTCCATGTCCTGCGTCATAATATGGGCTTGGGAGGGATGCTGCGCGTGCCCTTGTGCACTTCCTGCGGTGCTGCTGCTGCTGCAGCTGCAGCTGCGCCAGGGTTTGCCAACGCCATGAGCTCTGCACCATCAGGAGGGGCCTGCAGGTAGATAGGCACGTGACAGACAATCAGGCACACCAGGGGCGAGCACCCAGTCGTTGCTATAGTGCATGGAAGCTGTGGCGCAGACGCTGATGATTGCCAACAGATACAGCATGGAAGAGCAGGATGCACTAGACACAGCAGCACAGCGCAGGGTGTGCAGGATGCGGAGCCAACCTGGTTCATGCTGCGGCTCGCCACTCGCCGAGAGTTGCAGAACAGCTCAACGTTGGGAGCGTTGAACTGCCGAGCAATGCTCTCCTGTATCTGCCGTAGGCTGCTGGTGCCTGGCAGCAGTGCTACAGAGGTGTGGTCTTCACACACCACCTGCACATGTAGCTGCTGCGGCATATGGGTTCATAACCATAAAAAAAGCCGCTTTGTGAAGAAACGAGCCCGTCATATCGGTGCTGGTGCGATCCTTATCGTGCTGTGTTCAAAAGACCCCTTGCCAAGTACGGTGCACGGACAACTGGCATGCATTACGACTCTATAAATTCACGGTATGTGCGATAAACCCACTCTCACTGACGAAGCGGAACTCCTGGTCCGAGTTGTGTCATGGCAGGCCAATCGACGCCATCTGTCATGACCGTCCTGGAGCCGTGTGAGGCGATGTGTGGGATGCCGAGAACCGCCTATGCAGCCTTGGATGTGCAAAGTCATTTCCTTTTGCCATGTGCTCATGTAGCAGTGCACCTAGGGCGACATTCGCCGGGCCGGGGACACACACAGAGTCTGGTGGTGCTGGCAGCATCATCACAAGGGCTTCACTACTGGATTTGGCACCCAAACTTTGCAATACTGGCTGCAGCTGTGTAGTTGATCAACTAGCTGTTTCCCGTGGCTACGCCACTCGCCAACTACATCGAAGACAGGTGCTTCTGCTCGCAAGTGTCGTGGTTGCATGTACAACACTGACAGGCAACCTGCTTCCAGCTCACCAGCAACTTGTAGCTGCAGCTCACAGTATATGACACATGCCAGGACACAAATGTTGATTTCCTCAAGCACAGTGTTCCAGCGCCGAGTGTGAAGCTCAAACCCCAACGCCCTGGAACAGCTCATGGTACACAGCGTTCTTTGTGTACACCCCAGCTGCAATAGCCTCTGTCGCCGCACGGAATCCGGTTCCTGTTCGGTGTGGTGGTGGTTGCAGCAACCGCGGCAGCGATGGCCAGCAAGAGCACGCTGCACACTGCCCACCGCCTCATAAACAAAGGATTAGAATTCATCCTGACTTCAGACAACATTCCAGCCAGCCGTTTAGACGGTGTGCGTGGTGGTCACAGCAGCAGCAATGGCACCAGCATGAAATGAACGCCGTGCGCGGCATTTTGCCGCTTGACAGACATGATGAAGCGATTCGAAACTTCGTTTGTGCCTCAGAGCCTGATAATGCGTGTTCTGATCTTTTCGAAGCTCCCCCGGGGTTTAACGGCCAGGTCCTAAGGCGAGGCTTCTGACTGACTGACTGACTGACTGACTGACGGACCGTATTTCTTTTTAGTAATGGACTAGTGGTTACCCGTGGCTCCGCCACTCGCATCTGGCACGGAAGACAGGCATGGAGGTGCATTGTGTTGTTCAGGTGTGTTACATAAGCAAAACGTGGCTAGCGGCTTGTTGCAGCATGTGACATTTGCTGCTACCGCAACCACTGCAGCTGCAGCATGATAGATTATAAATACATGCCAGAGCTCCAACATGATGATGATGATGATGATGCCAGAGCTCCAGGGCCGAGTTCCTCAAGCACACTGTTCCAGTGCCGAGTGTGAAGTTCAAACCCCGATGCCCTGGAACACCTCACGATACACAACATTCTTAGTGAACACACCAGCTGCAATAGCCGCAGTAGCTGCACGGAAGCCCCCAACCACCAACACCTTGAGGGCACTCCAGATGCCAACCCGCGAGAAGGCAACATACAACCGACCATGCGAGAACACAGGGCGAGGCAGGTACACACCTGCTGCCTTGAGGGTCTGCCCCTGCGCCTTGTTGATTGTCATGGCATATGCAACGCGCACTGGAAACTGGCGCCTGCACATATCAAAAGGCATAGCCTGTGCATCAGAGGGTTGCAGGTTCAGGCGTGGCAGCCACACCACTCGGCCCTTTGCAGGGCCTGTGGCCACCTTTGCCTGGATGAAGTTGTCCATGAGTTTCGTGACCACCATGCGTGTGCCATTCGCCAATCCTGCAGACACGTTGCGCAGCAGAATGATAGGGCACCCAACGTGCAAGCGCAGCTTGTGTGGCGGCAAGCCAGACATGCGCAGAGTGTTCAAAAACTCTGGTGGATACAGGTGACCTTGTTGCTCACCGCGCACCACTGAGTCAGCACTGCTGTACACACGGCTCTCAACCTGAACACCGTCAGGCCGGGGTGCACACATCCTTGCTGTCATCAGATCATTAACTGCATCAACATCATCATTCAGAGGCGTAAGGATCGCACGCTCCACAATGTACTGCTGTCGTGCAGCATCACCGCTTTGGCTGTCAATCTCCCCATACACAGCATCTATCAATTCCTGCAAAGCGCCCTCTTGCTGCCCTCCGCCACACACGACCTCATCAGGCAGGCGTATGTAATCCTCGCCTACAGCAGCGCATGTGGGCTCGGTGCCCTCGCCCACGCGCTGCAGCCAATCTGCAAACTGCTGCTGCTTTGCCGCTGTTGTTGATCACGCCGTGCACGGGCAAACAAATTCTGCACCCAATTGCGGCGAGGGGCGGGGTTTGCTGCAGGAGCTGCGCCACTGGCACCAACAGCTGCCACAACGACAGCAGCAGCACCGAGTAACATGCCTGCATTGCCTGCTGGACGCACTTGCTGGGCTGCTGCTGCCGCAGCAGCACGGGCTGCCGCCTGTTCCTGCAAGCGCCGCTGCATAACCTGCAATGCATTCTGGTAGGCAGACTGCACAGGCTGCGGTGCAGTGAGCATGCTGGCAAGAAACTGTTGCTGCCGCTGCTGAACATTGGGTGGCAGCTGGCCCAATGGGTCCGTGGCAGCACCTGCAGGCAGGCAGGCAGGCAGGCAGGCAACATCATACATGAGTTGATGGAAGAAATCAAGCTGAACATCAAACGTCCACAAATTGCTCTCATGGCAATTCCAACATGCCAGCATCGTTTGTTTTGCTTGCTGTGCTGCTGCTGCTGACGTACCTGGTGTGTGAGCTGCTGCTGGCTCAAGTACAACGTGTATGCATCATTCGAGCACCAAAGTCGTTCAGCGCTGTGCTTGGTGGTTACAACTGCGACGCATTGCAGGAACAGCGCTGATCGCAAGGTGCTGCATGTCACAGGTATGCGGTTGAAAAACCAAAGCGATTCGCGACGCTGCACTGCTTGTATCCACTGAGTTCCGCACACGCCCTGGGGTTCAAGGGCCAGGTCCTAAGCCAGGCTTCTGACTGACTGACTGACGGACGGACGGACGGACGGACGGACGGACCGTATTTCTTTATAGTAATGGATGCTACAGCTTCACAGCAATGCTGCCACGGTACCGTCGGATGCAGCCACGTGGCGTGCACTTGGAGAGCTTGTAAATGCCATGTTGCCATAAAGTCAGCCATGCACAAACTCGAAGCACAACATCCACTATGCGCAATTCTGCACCCTGAGGAAATGCATCAAGAAAGCGGCAGAGATACCACCAGCACAACAGCGTCACCTTGTATGCGGCATTTTGCTACTCCGATACCTGCTCGTTTTTTCTGCGGTGCGCAGTGAGCCCGCTGACTTGCATGCACTGCGCAAGCCACTGTCTTGATCACAACTTGCCCTTGACGATTTTCCCTCACTGGACACCAAGGAATGGTCAGCAGCACACATCCGCTGCAGCTGCAGCTGCAGCTGCAGCTGTCAGCAGTCACTGCGCACATGCATCACAACTATAGCCGGGTGCAGCTACAACATACATGATGACGCCATAACCTTCGCAGTGCTCATACCATACTGAGCCTGCAGATCAAGCCAGACACAAGCAGGCAAAGCATCCAGATCCATTTAGGTGACTCGATTTGAGCAAAAGAAGTGAAGAAGCCACTCAGCTGCACCCTCAAGCTATGACGCTGAGCACAGAGAAAGTTATGACGATGCAAACGAAGACAAACATGCAAACGTCAAAGGTTGACAGTGGTGACAATACAAATGATGACGGCAGCCAAGGCACAGCCGCCTACTGCTATGGCAGGCAGACGCCACAAGACACCGCCATCAAGCACGTCATCGCTAGAGCCGATGAGTCGTCTGCACACAGTGTGCAACAGGCTGTTGGATAGCCCACAGGAGCATGCGCCAACAAACCAGGCTGGGAGCTGATAAATCAAAAACACAACGGTGGGTTTGAAGGGAAAATCATGCAGTTCACCAACTAGTGCTTGCCTCAGACTGCAGCCTCAGGCAATGCAACAAAGTCAAGAGCACCACCTGTTCACTGCCGGGCGCTATGTGCTGCAGCATAGAAAGATACATTATGCATTTCATCCCACCCCCGTCAAGTCCACTGCCTAGTCACACACCTGCTGAGTCAGCAGGTGTGTGAATCATACAAACATTACTTTCGCTTCGCATTAGCATGTTCTTGGTGTACATGGCATCAGGAGCCGTACTGCCGGTGCAGATAAGTCGCAACAATGATTCACTCTGCCTAACCAAAGCGGCAATTCAGCTCTCCCCACTACTGGAAGTATCAGGTGGCATAGAAGAACGCGGTGGGCTCATCAAAGTCATTGAAAGCAGCTGCTGCAGCCGCCGCCCTTGTTGCTGCCGCCGCTGCTGCTGACTTGGCTGACACATTCACCCGCCAGCCATGCCCCGCTGTGTCTGTGCCGGCCTCGCCGTCATGCCTGCTGCCACCGCTACCGCTGAGAGGGGCAGAGGGCCACTCTCTGCTGGTGACAGGCACCGCGGCAGCCCCACCAACTGCACGCCGGCCAACTGCTGCCTCATGCACCTGCTTGCCAGCAGCTGCATATGACACAGGCCTCCCAGCAGCAGCACCAGTTGAATACATCGCAGGCACATCACCTGCCCCGTGCTGCTGACTGTCACTGCCTGCTGACAGCCTCCTTGCTGTGCTGGCTGCTGCATCGTAGCCGGGATCATCCAGCAGCATCAGCACCCCATCATCAACGTCCCCATCACCACCATCGCGTCCGCCACCAGCACCATCACCACCACCAGCATGCTCCTGCTGCCCGCCTGCTGCCGCGCCCACCTCCTCCAGGGCCTCCTCTGCTGAGCCCAGCCTGCTGCCAGCCAGGCCCAGCTGCTGCTCCAGGCCGTGGCCATCCTGGTAGCTGCCAACGTAAAAGTCCGCCGACAGCAGCCCCACACTGCCGTGGCCCAGCCCAGGTGTCCCCTCACCGTCAGCTTCTGGCAGGCTGCAGCTGTTTACGTCGGCGCCAACTGTCGTGTGCAACAAGACCAGTGCCCACTGCGCCTGCACTGCCAGCAGCTGCTGCACGATCATCTGCAGCATCCGCAAGCGGCGCTGTCTCGTCACCGCTCGCGCTGATGCTCCGTGTGCGCCTGCTGCCATGGCTGGCGCGGTGCTGGCGCTGCTGTGAGGACAGTGAGCAGCGCATGTGCCTGCTGCCGTGCTGCAGGCTGTGCTGCCTGCCCAGGTGGGGCAGGGCCACGCGGTGGTGGCCGCCAGGGCGCACAGGGATGAAGTGCGGCCGGGCAGCTGCCGCACTGCCAGCAACACAGCTCAAGGTACGCGCATGCCCTGCCACGGCTGCTGGCTGCTCTGCAGCATCATCCTTGCCAGCACCTGCGGGCAAGCCTAGTGCGGGCAAGTCAGGCCGCAGCCAGTCTGTCATGCTCATGTCCCTGTCCTGCTGCACCAGCCCTCCCTCCAGCCAGTCAAACATGCTCACGTTGCGCCTGTGCCGCCCACAGCTGTGCACTGCCCCTGCATCCTCACCCTCACTGCCCTCAGCCTCATCCCCTGCATCTGCTTCTGCCCTTGATGCATCCCCGGCCTGAGCTGCTGCGGATGGCATGCGGCTACTGCTGCCGGCCCCCACACTATCTGAGCTGCGCCGCTGCTGCCACTGCTCAGAAGAAGAAGCTCCAGCAGCAGCGGGTGCATCTTCAGCTGGCGCTGCAACATTGCCATCATCCCCTGCTGCGTGCTCCCAATCCTGCTGCAACACAAATTGCACATCAGTCAAGCTGCCGATGCCCTGCAGAGGCGCCTGCTGTGGTGACGGCAGCAGCGCGGATGATGCAGCACTCAGCGCAGGTATCAGCGCGGACGCTAGCGCCAGGCCGCCATCCAGTGACTGCGACTGCTGCAGCGGCAGCCACAGCCCATTGGGCAGGCCCAGCCCCTCCTCCTCATCACGAGCAGCAGCAGCAGCAGTGGCAGCTGCACGCATGCTGGGGGAGTTCATCACAGTGCGCGCGCGGGCAGCAGCGTGTGCTGCAGACGATTGCGCTGCTGGGCCTGCGCGAGGCTGCTGATGGTGCTGCTGCTGCTCCTGCTGCGTTTGGGGCGTTTCTGCAGCAGCATCAGCAGCACCTGATGTGTCAAAGGGTGTGAAGCCCCTGCCACACTTGCTGGCAGCTGCGCTGCCAAGGGGCCTGCTGCTGCTCGCCCTGCCAGCCGCTGGTGGCACCAATGACTGCTGCTGCTGCCGCTGCTGTTGTAGGAGGCTGGCTGCTGCTACTGCTGCAGGCTCAACACTCATGGCGTGGCGGCCAACACCACTGCCATCACCGCCTCTGCCACGTCTGCTTGCCGAGTGATGCTGAGGCTGCACGCTGCTCAGGCCCCCTGCTGTGGCACTGGCTGCTGTTGTGCCTGCTGCCAGTCCTGCAGCCAAGCCTGCAGGCAGCGCCCCATCTGGGTTGCGTGGCGGGCTCATGGACAGCGCCGTGCCCAGGAAGGAGAGGTACTCTCCATCCATGCTGGGCATGGCTGTTGCACTGGTGCCGGCAGACATTGCTGAGCCGCACACCTCCATGCTGCGAGCATGTTGCACCGGCACTGCTACAGGATCACCGCTGCGTGCAGCACCCGCAGCAGTGCCTCTATGCTGAACTGCTCCTACGCTAGGCAGCGCTTTCATGCTGACTTTGGTGAAGCCAGACACAACAGGTGCACGCCTCTTCATACTACTGCTGCTGTCCGCTGCTGTTACAGCCGCTTCTGCACCTGCTGCCACTTGTCCGGTGCGAGGCCCTTGCGTGTCCGCAGTACTGCCTTCAGCGGTGCTGCTAGCCCTAGTTGCGCTGCTGCTGTTTGGCTGTGCAGCGCCTCCACCATCTGCGCTAGCAGATGCAACTGTCTCATGTGGCGCACTGGTGCTGCTGCCCTCTGCATCGCCTTCAACCAACCGAGCGTCCATGTCGCCACTGCTGCAGCCTGCCCCAGAGGATGACGTTGACAGCATGCGCAGAGCAGTGGGGCTGGCAGCACCGCTGGCATCAGCCTGGCTGCACCTTGCGCTGGGGCACCTCTCAAAGCCAGCACCACGCACATGCCCTCCGTCTGCTGCGGCTGCCGCCATGAAGCGCCCGCTGCGCATGCTGCTGGAGAAGCCCAGGCCTGCTGTGCTGTGGCGCAGGCTGCGGCTGAGGGAGCTGGACAGCGACTGGCCCAGCCGCGTGATGGACCTGCACAGCCAGCAAGAGGGACGTGCCAGATGAAGCGTTCAGAAACAGCAGGCGGTGGTGATAACACCGATTGTTCACCAAAGCACCTGCAAATAACCCACTGCTTTGTCGCTGCTGTGCTGTGGTGCCAGTGCAGGGCCCGTTGAGCTCCAACGACACACGACTGCGCCCGACCAGACAGCCTACAGTTTGCTGCAGCGCTTGCCAGTGCCGCCCGGCTCACCTCATGAAGGGCATGGTGGGGTACTGCTGCTTGAAGGAGGCGGCCATGTCAGCAGCGCCGCGCCGCCCACCCCAGCTGAAGGCCGCCCAGCCTGCGCTGTCGTCATCCGCAGACATGCCAGCAGCCAGCAGGCACAGCCGGTCATCTGCATCCAGCAGCGCCAGCGCGCTCGGCGACATTGGACACCGCCCTGTCAGCCCTGCGGCGAGGACAACAGGAGCAGTGCAGCAGCAGTCAGCAGAGTTTTTAACCAATGATTGCAAGCAATATTCGTAACAAACTGCTGCTGTATGTCAGCACCATACCCATACGCAGATGGTTACTCCTGTAAGTGTGTGCTGCTTGCTGGGCTGCAAATTACCACATTCCCCACTAGCACAACACATGTTTAATTGCAGCACCAAGAAAGCAGAATAGCTGACTCGGGCAGCGTAAGTGTATGCGCACCTGTACGCGCCATAGGCTGGCTGGTGCCCATCAGACAGCAGCAGCCCCACTTCAGGGTTGGGCACAGACATGCCCCGCTCCAGCGCATCACACATCACACCCAGCGCTGTATCAGGACTCAACGGCCTGGCGCAGCCAGCACCCGCGGCCCCCGCTGCTGTGGCGGTACTGCTACTGCCGCCGCCGCTGGCTCTGCCAGCCGTTGCTG
Organism: Tetradesmus lagerheimii; assembly: GCA_902809745.2. Classification (NCBI taxonomy): domain Eukaryota; kingdom Viridiplantae; phylum Chlorophyta; class Chlorophyceae; order Sphaeropleales; family Scenedesmaceae; genus Tetradesmus; species Tetradesmus lagerheimii. The sequence continues at coordinate 13,730 of CADDIJ020002812.1, forward strand.
CTGCTGCTGCTGGAGTGGGAGCTGGCGGTGGCCGCTTGCCATCAAACAGCAGGCTCTGCTGTGTGAGGCTGGCCCTGGCCAGCTGCCCTACTGTGGCAGACTTGCGCGCCAGTAGTTTTGAGTCTGCTGCTGTTGCTGCTTCTGCACTGGATGAACCAGCGGCATCTTCTGTCAGGCCTGGCTGACCAGCTGCCATGCTTCCCTCTGCTGCCGCTGCTGCCTTGCTGGCGCTAGCTGTGTGTGCAGCAGTCTGTACTGACCCCACAGGCCCTGCTGCACTGCTGCTGCCGCTAACTGCTCCAACTACTGACGCTGGTGCATAGGCACGGCCACCAGGAGAGCCTTGCTCCTGCTGCACTTGCTGCTGTTGCTGCTGTTGCTGCTGCAGATGTTGGAGCTGCTGCAGCTGCCCAGCCGCCTTGAGGGCTGCCGCTTGCTGCTGCAGTTTGAGCCTTGCCTCCTTGACTGCTTTATGGAAGGCAACAGCGCCAGACCTGCTGCCAGTGCTGTGCAGCAGCAGCATGCCCCGCTCAGAGCCCATCACCTGCCTGCTATTGCCAAGCATGCGCAGCCGCTGCTGCACTGTTGGCTGGATGAGCCGCTCAGGGCCAGACCCCTGCAGGCCGCCAAAATGACGAGGCAACACAGAGAATTAATACAATCAGTCTGGTTGGCCCAGACTGCCCAAAAACTGTGTCACCAGTACAACGCAGAGGCAAGTGGCACCCACATGATCTGGCGTGCACAGATGGACATGGACCAGTCAGAAATCTATGCTGTGTTGTGCTTGCACAACACCGCATTGCATGAAACATGCCCTGGTGTTGCCCACCTGTGTTCCCTGCTGCACCCATTGATGCTGCAGCACCTGTGCTGTGGTGGGTCGCGCCTCAGGCACTTCCGCCAGCATGGCCAGCAGCAGCGCCTGCACCGGCTTGCTCAGGGCCAGGAAGCCGGGGTCAGCCAGGCCTGGTGCCTCTGCGGTGCTGTGCACACCGTACTGCAGCGTGTGGCTGCGCTGCGAGTCCCACGGCTTGCGGCCCACCAACATCACAAACAGCAGCACGCCCAGCGAGTAGACGTCCATGGCGGGCTGCGGCACAGCAAGTGGCAGTGCACCGCGATGATGCATCAAGGGTGGTGGCAGTGAACACGAGCCAACCTGCCTGGAAAGCTGTGCCGCAGTGCACAGCAGTACCCGGCTACAATAAAATACACTGTTGCTGGCGGTGTAACAAAGCAACAGCAACTCCAAGTTGCACCAGCTGCAGCTGTGACACCTAGCCCACCCACACTGCATCAGCCTCACGTTACTGCTCATGCACCGTGTGCGCATCCCCCAGCACTACCTCAGGTGCTATTAAGCCTGGCGAGCCCATGCAGCCGTACAGGGGGCGCGCGGGCCGGTACAGGCCAGCCATGCCCAGGTCTATCACCTTCACCTGAACAGGACGCCAGCAGCAGCAGCAGCAGCAGACCTGTCAGACCATTGCTTGACATGACAGGTGGGGCATGCTGTAATCCTGTGCAGAAGCTGGCTCAACCAAGCATGGCCTGCACAGCCAGTCCCACCTTGACAGGCTTCGCTTTTGTTGCATAGTGCTGGGCAGGCTTGGCCAGCAGGCAGTTCTCCGGCTTGATGTCCCTGTGCATGATGCCCAGGCTGTGCAGGTAGGCCACAGCATCAGCAACCTGCAACCACGCGCAATCACCAGCACCAGCACGAAGGTAACAACAGCGGCGGCAGTACCACTACACAGCAGGCACACGAGCAGGGCTGCAGAGGCCAGTTTGCAATCACCAGCGGCGCATCAACATGCAGCTGCAGGTGGCTGACATCGGCACTTGAATCAGCTGCGTGGGCTTACCAGGCATGCTGCTGGAAGCTAGGCTGGTGTAGAACGAACGCCCGCAGGCACGCATCTGCCTGAACAGCTGGCAGGCATGGGCCTCGGTGTAGCGCTTCACCCTCTGCAGCTGCTGCAGCATCTCGCCACCAGACAGGTGCTCCAGCACCAGCACCTGAGCAGGCACAGCAGGCGCAGCAGCGGCAGTCCTTCACATGCCCCTCTGACCAGCACTACCTCCTGTCAACCAGAGACGACTGCCTTGAGACCACTTGCTGTCCTGCAGGAGATTGGCACCTGCATGTCATGCCAGCTCCGCCACACCACCTGCTGCCACTCGCTGCTACCTCCGCTTATACTGCTGTCGCAACTGCTGGTGCGATCACCTGCCAACGGCTGCGCACTAGCTTACTGCAGCTTTGCAGACACCTGCTGGCGGCGCGTCTCAAGCACTTGCAGGCAGCGCACGATGTGCGGGTGCGCCACCATGCGGATCAGCCTGGCCTCACCAGCCAGGATCTTGCGCTGCAAGGACACAACGTCGCAGGCATGCACACGGTTTCAGCGGCAGTTCTTTGCTGGCCGCATGTTGCCAGGTGCGTGTGCAGAATCCGTGGCTTTAGGCAGAGTTTGCGCTATCTGCGGCGCGGGCATCTGCCCACTGACGTCCACATTGCAGCAAAAACACAGGTTGCTGCACAGGCATGCAAACAGCTAGGGGCCACCTTACAGACGGTGTGTGCACTGCTGCTCAGCCGCTCTGCTGCCTTGCAGGTTACTCTGCAGCATTCATACTGTGTGCATGCTGCTGGTGCCGCTGCATGCAGCCCCCTCCCCAGTCAGCCCGCGCCATCACCTGATCTGCAGTGAGTCCTGGTCTGTTGAGGAAGATGATCTTCAACGCCACCGCCTTGCCGCTGAGCCTGTCCTGAGCCAGCTGCACCTCAGAGAAACCACTCTGCACATCGCATGCATAAGGCGGCAGCAGCAAGCTGTTCAACACACGGCAGCAGTTGGGCTAAACAGTTGCCTTTCTCTCCAGCGATTGCAGCGATGGCAACCTTGCAACAACTGTAGTGTGCAGCACACCATGAAGGCACAACACCGCAGCCGATTTGCTGACTCGAGACTTGTTGGCTGCTTTTGCACCATCATCTTTATGCACCAGCAACCCTTGTGCACCAGCAACCCCTATGTGGGGTAGTGGCTAGCAAGACAGCACAAGCTGCTGCTGGGGTCCAGGTAGAGCTGATCAAGCAATGCTGTTGCGCAGCAGCTGCAGGCAAGGAATTCAGCACACCTCGCCAAGCTTCTTCATGAAGGTGTACTGCTGCACAGCTGGATGCTTGTCCCAATCCCTGCAGCAGAAGATGCACGCAACTTGAATCTTATGCATACAACATGCTGGGAGGCTGCTGCATGCTATGGTTGCAGCATGCCAACGCATGAAGGCAGGAGGAAGGGGAACAGGTTGGTTGACAGACACGTGAATCGCTTTGTAGCTCACAATACCAGCAACCTGGCCTTCTTACTTGTACAACTCTTCGCCAGAACAGGAGGCCCCACAGCAGCAGCACAGGTCCAGCAAGGTAGCCATCCTGAAGCAACACACAACCTGTTCCTGCGGACCCAGTGCTGATGCTGATGCACTGCCTGCGTCTGTTTTGATCTAATTGATACACCTCAATCATCCTCTGCCGTCCAGTAGCATGGAATATTGTGGTGCTAGCAGTGCACAGCTGATATGTGGTGAGCAGCGGCATGCAGCCTTCAGGCCACGTTGTTACGATAATCAAATCAACATAACTAGCTTGTTATATGTCGTGTTCGTTATGTAGAGGATCATATGGAGTGAAGGCTGACTGACGGGTGAGCTGTTGTGCAGCACAACTTGTGCTTGACTATGGGACACGTGTGCAGTCCTGTCCTCTTTGCAGGAGTGACGGCGCAGAAAACTGACGCTTCTAATGCATTTCCGAGATGATGCGGATAAAGTTGCCAGTTCATACTGTAACATGTGGTAGCAGTTGTCCCGCCTAACGCCTGCACGTCAGTCTCATTCAACGCTGATCGTCGTGGGGGTCCACCATATCATTCGTAGGCTCCTCACCAGACGATCAAGCCACGCAGGAGGATCACGCCGTGCAGTGCAGCTATGACTTCCCTCTTGTCTAGGACCAGCAAGCCATCCGCTGCGTTTTCTTCGCAGAAGGCCACTGCAAGGCGTATCTTCACACAGCGCTCTGTTTCACGTGCATCCGTGCGTGCGATGGCCAGCCTGAAGGTGTACGTAAAGGGTAAGTGTGAGCCTCAGCTCCTCCTGGGCCATCTGTTACAGCCTTGGATCACTGTTGTGCTTCTCCCTTAGTAACAAATACAATCAAAGTACATGGGTCATGCGACAATAGGCCAATGTGCGTTGCGGCAGGGGTGGTTTGGGCGGTTGCACTTCAGCATCCGCACCAGCAGTAGCAGGTGCAGAGCTGACAGCAGCGTGTGCCAGAGCGCACTTCACGCCAGGTACAACACAGTGGCACGTTGGTGCTGCTGCTGCCCCTGCCGTTTAGTTTGGTTTGTTTTTAGTGGCTCTCAGGTGCCATGCTGAACTGCTTGTGTATGCAGGCGACCCTGCCACCAACACGCTGCTGGACTGCCCCTTCTGCCATCGCGTGCTGCTCACCCTTGAGGCCAAGGTGAGCCGCGCTGGGCAGCAGCAGCATTCCAAAAGTTTACATTTAATAGCGAGCGTGGCTACTTTACTACTTGCAGGTAGAGGTGCACAGCACAATTGGTGACACATAGCTAGCCTCTGGGTGCTGTTGTGTGTAGCACTACTGGCTGTGCCAGGGCCTGATGCATGCTCAAGCAGCAGCAGCAGCAGCTATGCAGAATGGGTTGACTTGACACCAACATACACTTGCACCTCACAAGCAACAGCTGACGTGCATGCTGCGCTCTGAGATGTGCTGCACCGTCAGGCCCTAGCGCTGCACACTGTGCATCACCAACCACTGCCGTGCTGTTCGCTGTCCTGTGCTGTCTGCTGCCCTGTGCTGTGTGCAGGCCGTGCCCTACGAGAAGGAGTACATCGACTTTGCCAACAAGCCAGCATGGTGAGTCAGTGCACCAACACCAAGCACAGCAGCAGGCCAAGGCGTGTTTGCAACTTCTGGTGTTGCGCTGGCTTCTGCCACAGCCTGCGTGCATGTCCTGTGGGCACTACCAAGCAGTACCAGCCAGGCCAAGCTGTTGACACGCATAGGTGCTGCAACACAGCTCAAGCAGTGGCCTGCTGCACATATCAGGTCATGCTGCATAACCCACCAGCTTTCTTGACAGGCAGTGCCAACATCTTACCCGGCCACCTTGCCTTGCCGTGTGTGCGCTGCTGCTGCCGCTGCCTGTGCAGGCTGGCGGAGAAGTCTGGGGGCAAGGTGCCGCTGGTGAACGATGGCGACTTCTGGCTGCCTGACAGTGACAAGATTGTGGAGTGGCTGGAGCAGCAGCACCCCCAGCCCAGCATGGCCAGCAGCGTGCCTGCTGACGTGACAGCGGGCTTCTTCGGCGCCTTCCGGTGGGGTGGGGGGAGCCTGCGCAGCGGCGGCTGCTGTGTGTCGCGCATCACATGCTTGCAGCAGGGACACACAGCGCTTGGGGGGCTGGTTCAGCCAACAGGTGGCACCCCACTGCTTACACATGTCATGCACATCCCATTCAACTGCAGCCTCTTGCTATGCCTCTTGCCGCTAACTGCTGCTGCTGCCCCGCCTCCTCCTGCAGGGGCCTGCTGATGGCCAGTGCTGAGGAGGCTGGCGACAAGAAGGCTGCCTTCCTGGGCGAGCTGGCCAAGGTGGAGGCCTACCTGGCCCAGCACGGCCCATTCTTTGGGGGCGACAAGCTGGACGCCACCGACGCATCCATGGCGCCCAAGATGTACCACGCCCTCACAGCACTGGGTGAGGGGGGGGAGGGGCGCAAGCCTAACATGATGGACAGTGGTCGGTGATATGCCAGCGATGCCCTCAATCTGCTGGAATGCAAGCACCTGTGCTCATGCATGCTGGCTGCATGGCGGCTGGCACTGGCAGGCAGTACGAGCTGTTTGCATCTGGCAGAGCACACATTTTGCAGGTGTCCTCCTTGGCTGTGCTGTGGTGTGTAGTTGTGTTGCAGACTTGCACCATAGATAGGCCTGCGCGGGTTGCAATGCAGGGCTCGCAGGCGTTGCAGCTGTGCTCTGTTGCATCACCACACCCCCACCTCCATCACCCCACCTTGTGGCTCCTGAACTGTGCTGACAACGCTGTCTGCTTCCACACGCTGTGCCACCTGCTGCCTGGCTCCCTGCCTGTGCTGATCCCCAGGCCACTTCAAGGGCCTGGCGCTGGACCCCTCCAAGTTCCCTGCCGTGTCCAAGTACCGGGAGCTGATGAAGGAGCAGCCGGCGTGGAGGGCCACAGACTACGGCCAGGAGGCAGTCGTCAAGGGCTGGGCGGCACACATGGCACACTAGGCGGCACGCCACACGGCACACTGCGCAGCGCACTAGGCAGCACTGCGATGGCACTTCGGCTGGAGGAATGTCTGGCAGCCAGCAGGTGGCGCTACCGGCGCTGGGCAGTATGATTTGTGCTTAGGATTTGCAGCTTGCTGAGCATCGTTGCTGCAGCAGGTGCGCCACCAGGCTGGTGTAGACGCTGCGCTTGGCACACGTGCCTGCTGCGGCAGCAGCAGCTAGCACAACTTGTGGCCAACATACCTGTATATACATTGCTGCTTGTCATCGGCAGCATGCTGGCGTAGCATAGGATGGGCAGGTCAACCCAAGACACGTGATGCTGTGCTGGGGGCTTGCCGCGCATAACGAGCAAGTTAGCATGTAGATGCAGTGTGAGTGCCGCAGCAGTGTCAAGCCAGACTTGCACCATGTGCAGCCTTCTGTCAATGCTTGGCTGCTGCAAGATGGTCGTTTTGGTTGACGCAATGCATGCACAACATCATCAGCATAATGCTGTGATGCTACCATGAAGAGTGGCGCTCAACCGACTGTGCTGAAGAGCGCACATACTGACGGGCCTATGAGCAGGCTGCCCGAGTGTTGCGGCAGTCTCAGCATACTCTGCTCAGTTACCGCCCCAGTGGCGCACGTCAGTCAGTCGGTGGTGCTGCACGTGCGTTGCATTTCCTGGGGTGCTCGCCTGGCAGGCTGCACGGTGTAGCGCGCCAGTGCTCTAGAACCCCAAGGCTAGTGCCACTGGCTGGTGCAACCAGGGCCTGGTGTGTTGTGATGGTTGGTCGGTGGCCCCCAACCTGCAGTGCACGACTTGGGGTTCCTGGTGTTTTGTGATGGTTGGTTGCCGACCACGGCACAGGCGGCCGGCCACTTGCTTGACAACAGACAGTGTTATCCGTTATGTAGCATATTTATGTTGCTGCCAGCAGTGCTTCGGAAGCAGAGAGTCCAAATGCTCTAAAGGCGGGCAGTGCAACCAGGGCAGCAGTGCTGCTGTGAGAGTCAGCTCGCAAAACAATGCGACCAGCCTGGTCCAGTGAGTCACTGGACCAGTGGACCAGTGGTCCTGACCACTGCAGTGGTCAGGGCATCATGCTGCAGGGCCTGGCATCTCATCAGGGATCCCTCTACTCCGGAGTAAGCTTTTCTTGAATGTAGTGCCACTGTGTGACACACACAATGCCTAACTTGACAACTACTACTGACTAGGCGACGTGTTACCAGCAACGTGATACCTGAAGCCGAAACAGTAGGGGGGCGACCTGCTCATCCTGCTTGCAAATGCCTTTAAGGCCTTCACAGTACCAATCGCATTCTCAAAAAACTGTGAAGCCACTGAGAAGGGCATGTCACAGCCCCACTGCAAGTGTAAGGTCCACAGCACACTATGAGCACCATGGCGCGCAAAAGTGACGAGATGAGAGTCTGCTTGTGCTGCTACCAAGGCCCGTACCACCATTCTTCAAAATCGACTACACACAGCGCTGTGCCGGCCACACGTGACCCAACATGTCATCACAGCCACTGTCAATGGCATTGCCGCTTGCATATATGCGTTTCATTGACGTATGGCAGCAAGCGCTGACGCACAATATGCGCCTCCTTCTTCCTTGGCCCAGCACGATGCACAGTGCACACCACACCATGCCATAGACGTGGCAAACAATGGTTTGCACATGAGAATGCACAGTACTCTGCATTCTGTAACCCATCAGCATGCGTGCACCTCTACACACTCTGTCTGACACGCGCACGCATATGTTGTGGCAATGCTATGCGGGCATATTCCCGCAGAGCTCACTGCCGCCGAGGCAGCCCATCCCTGCTGCTGCTGCTGCTGCTGGCACCGCTGCTGCTGTCCACGTAGTAGCTGTTGGGCAGCCCCAGCCACCACTTGAGCCGCTCAACAGCAGCAGCCTGGCCAGCAGCGCCACCGACCCCACCGCTGCTGCTGCCGCCAGGTGCACCTGCGTAGCCGCCTGCAGCACCTGCCGCAGGTGCGCCGCTGCCCGCTGCTGCGCTGCGCTGCTCCCAGCGCTCGAACCAGGCGTGGTAGCCGGCCAGGTCGGCCTCTGAGAGGCAGCCTGTCAGCTCCATCGCGCGCACCACCTGGCGCGCCGTCCTGGGGTCGTCGTCGCGCAGGCACAGCGTGATGACGTCGTTGCACATCACGCGCCCAGGCCGGCCCCCCAGGCTGAGGAAGCGGCGCAGTGCAGCCACGGCCCTGGCCTTGATGCCAGCGTTGCGGTAGCCCCTGATCAGCGCGGCAAAGCCCTCGATGGGCGGCGCGGCCTGCCCTGCTGCTGCAGCAGCCTGCACGCAGCGCTCCACTGCTGCTGCAGCGTCACTCAGGCGGTCGCTCTGCACCAGCACAGCTGCCAGTGCATTCCACGCGACAGCATCAGGACCAGAGCTTGCCGTCAAGGGCAACACCTTAGGGTGCTGTTGCTGCTGCTGTGGGAGCCCCTGGCCCTGCTGCCTGCCATTGCCACCTACGGCTGCGGGCCCTGATGCTGTCCTGGGCACTCTGCTGTTGTTTTGCCTGCCGCTACGTTTGCTGCTACTGCCAGCCCTGGGTGAGCTAACCGCATCACTACTGTTGCTACTGCTGCCAACCATGTCCCCCACAGATACGCCAGCCGCGCGTGGCTGCTGCTGCTGCTGCTGGTGTGGTGCTGATGCACTGTCAAGATCTGTGCTGCTGCTGTCTAGCTCCTGACTGCTGCTGCTGCTGCTGCGCGCAGACGTGCATGCTGCTATGAGTGTGTCAAACAGCTCCAGTGCTGCTGCGTGGTTGCCAGCCTGGCCAGCCGCGCGCAGCAGGCTGGTGAGCAGCACCTGGTCGGGGGCAAGGCCTGCTGCTGCCAGCGACTCCAGCAGCTGCTGCAGCCCCCCAGGGTCACCAACCTGGCACAGCAGCAGGCGCGCCACAAGCAGGCATAGCAGGCATGGGCGTCAGGCACAAGATTAATAGATGGAGAACGACCTAGTAACGTCTCTTCTCTCAAGCTTGCAAGCGCGTACACTCACACCTGCAAGCTATACTTGCTACAATAACGCAGACTTGCTACAATACACATGCGCGCGCAAAAGCAGCACTTGCATGTATGCACTGCAACACGCTCACAGGCTGGGCACTCGCATTCTGCCAGACAGTGCCTGCTGTCCCGGCCAGCGCTCTTCCCCGCCATCTCCGCAAAACCTTTCCGCACAAATTTTTTTCCGAAGAGGATCACCAGCGCTATCATGCTCCCAGCCGCAGCACCGCCGCACCTGCACCATGTGGTGTATGAACAGCGTGTAGGTGTCCACGCCTGGCGTCACGCCAGCAGCAGCCATGTCCTCAAGCACAGCCAGCGCAGCCTGGTAGCCAGACACGTGCCAGCCAGCTGCTGCTGCTGCAGCCGCGGCAGAGGCCTGGTAGCCGAGTGCGCGGAAGTCGGTGACAGCCGCAGCTGCTGCTGCTTCTGCACTATCCACGGACGCTAGACCAGCAGCTGCTGCTGCTGCTGAGGATGGTTGCTGCTGCCCGGCAACTGCTGCTGCTGCTGCTGGTTGCTCAACAGCGATGCGGCCTGCTGCTGATGCCACGGATGACATCCTTGCTGCCTGCACTGACCGCTGCTGCTGCTGCTGCCCCACCAACTGAACCACACCAGGGCTCCAGTCACCCGACCTGCCGCCCACCACACCAGCCGGGCTGCTCCTGCTGCTATCATCATCTATGGCGCCAACTGCTCTTGAGGCAGCAGCTGCTGCTCCAGACAGCTGCAAGTGCCCCTTGATGAGTGTGTTGTACAGCTGCCTGAGCACACGCCTGCTGGGCACAGCAGCACCAGGCGCACCTGCAGCTGCTGCTGCTGTTGGTGCAGCGGGTTGCTGCTGTTTGCCCAGCTGGCTGGCCTGCTGCTCAGGTGCCGACTGCTGTTCTGCCTGCTGGCCCTGCTGCTGCGTTTGTTGTGCCCCCTGCTGCTGCTGCTGCTGGACTTGCTGCTGGTCCAACATCTGCTGCATCATGGCGTGCGCTGCTGGCATGTTTCCTGCTTCTACATACGCATTGAGCATGGCTGCATATGTCGCCTGCAGGACGAGGCAGCAGGACAGGGCAACTCACAACCCTGGAAACCCCCTGATACGCACATGTGACACCTCAGCATGATGCTGCTTCATGCAGCGTGTACTGTACGCTCACCAGACCCACAGCATGCATTGGACAGCGTGTAGCTGGCTAATGGTACGCCATGCTCAGCAAAACTGGCACCACATAACCGCAAAACCAGCCCCACATATTCACAGATACGCACCCCACTGCACAATCACCGCAGCAGCTGCAAGCCGTATCAGCCGCAGCAGTGCCGTCCTCACCTCGTTGGGTGCCAGGCCGGCTGCGGCCATGGTGCCCAGCAGCTGCCGCGCCTCCCGCAGCTGCCCAGCCTGGCCCAGCCCCAGCAGCAGCGTGGTGTAGCTCCATCCGTCAGGGGCCACGCCCTCGCGCTGCATCTTGTCCAGCACAGCCTTGGCGCGCAGCACCTCGCCCGCAGACACAAACGCGCCCAGCAGCGTGTTGTAGGTCACTGCGTCAGGCGCCAGCCCGCGCGCCTTCATGGCAGCAAACAGCTTGCGCGCTGCGTCCGGGTTGGCCGCCTGTGCGTGCGCCTTCATAAGCAGGTTGTGGCCGCTGACCACGGGCCTGCTCACCGCGCCGCTGCGCTCGCGCAGCGGCTCCAGCAGCGCCTCAGCCTCGCCCAGACGCCCTACACACACGCACGCGTGCATGCCTGCGCCAGCAGCAGCAGCAGCGGCAGCAGGGTCAGCCTGGAGGATGTAAGCAGTGCACAGGGAGGAGCACAGTACCCTGTGCGCCAGCAGCTGCTCTGACAGCACGCACACACACAGACACCCCATGCATGCATGCATGCGAGCAGCGTGGTGGCGGGCGCTGGCCGCTGCTGCCCACCTGCCAGCAGCGCCTGTGCGTCCAGCTGGCGCCCGCTGGCCCTCATGCTGGCCCAGGCCTCGTACGCGAGCAGGTTGCCGGGCGCGCCCCTGCCGTGCGCCTTGAGCAGCGCGTGGATGAGCGTAGTCTGCACGCCCAGCGACGCAAAGCCGTACATCTGCTGCTGGTGGCCGTACACCGCCAGCACGTCATCCACACTGCCATGCTGCAGCAGCAGCAGCAGCACGTGCATAGAGTTCACAACAAATGCAGTGCTTCGATCTATGCTATGCCACAGCTGGCATGCATGCAGCAGACCTGCTGGTAGCGAGTCTCGCCAAGCCGGCAGCGCTAGCCTGCTACACATTGCAGCAGCAAGGATCTGGGTATGTTGACGGCACTAAGCTGACGGCACTGAGCTGTAGTTGTGCCTTGC
>CADDIJ020002812.1:25561-55208 GCA_902809745.2 Tetradesmus lagerheimii
GTGCCTTGCGTGTGGCACTGAGCTGTAGTTGTGCCTTGCGTGTGGCACTGAGCTGTAGTTGTGCCTTGCGTGTGGCACTGAGCTGTAGTTGTGCCTTGCGTGTGGCACTGAGCTGTAGTTGTGCCTTGCGTGTGGCACGGCTGTCAAGCTGTTGTGCTCCGAGCTTGCTGCCTCGACTGCACACATGGACAGCCTCTGGTGCAACTGCTGCAACACCAATATGCCCTTTGGGCGCAGCACAGGCCAACCTGCTGGCACCAGGCCTGCTCGCACCAAAAACAGTTTGTCTGCTGCTGCTGCTATTGGCTGCGTTAGAGTCAATGCTGCTGTGCTGGCTGCGCACCTGGCCTGCTGTCTTGAGCAGCCTGTGCAGCACCTTCAGCGGCAGCCTGTTGTTGCTGGCAGACAGACGGCGAATCAGCTGCCAGGCTGTCTCATGCCGCCCCTCATCGCACAGAGCTGCAAGCACATTGATGAGTTGGTGGCGTCAGAAGCCCGTGTGCATGGCCATTATAATACAACAACCACAGGGCAGGATCTTTGACTGACCATGCACGCATGCAGAGCTAGTGCAAGCACCATGCAGCTGCCAGCACATCCACCACAACTACATGGCCAGCAGTTCCGACACCACAGCCCTCCATGTTGTTGCAATGCCCTGCTGCCAAGCACCCACCTCCGCCAAGTTCATCAATGCTGCTCACAGCCACACATGCTGCGCCTCTCACCTTCAAGCAGGTCGCCGGTTGACAGGGCATGCAGCTTGCGCTTCCGCTCCAGGGACGCCTCCAGAAACTCCACCGCTTCGGGGATCCGCTTGGAGCTGACTAGAGCCCCCAGGCCCTTGGCATAGTCTGCTACATGGCTGGACCTCCTTTGCTGTGCTACTGTGCTGCTGCTGCTGAGCCCGCTTCGTCCCAGGCAAAGGTTGCTGGCAAATAAAGTATGAGGTTCGGTTCGACAGAGTTTATTTAAGTTTGACTGCGACAGCATCCACTGAGTGTGCGAAAGGCGCCTCCCTGGTCACTCAGCCCACCACCAACACCGTTTCATGTACGCATTGACACGGTGAGACGATAAGCTTCGAATGATGGTGGTACAATCAAGTTTGCAAGCACGTGCTATTGTCTTGGCATGGTGATCGCACACCGCATGTGCTTTGAAGTGAACTTGAGCAGTGCGAGCAAGGCACAAGGAATCGTCAGGCCCACACTCAATCAAAGATTAACCCCAGTGCTGATCAATGTGCATGTGAACAGCACGCGTGGTACCAAACCTAGCTAGTGCCTGTCAGTGTGCCACGTGGGTGGCTGTACATCTGCTGCACTTGCACTGTTGACCCAAAGTGCACCTGTAGGAGTGGGTGAATCCTGCTCGCTGCATACTTTGGACTTGATTGCCGAGACTGGTTGGACTGTGCACGCTGCTGAGCATGGTGCACTCGCTGGTTCCCTCTCTGGCAAGTGAGAAGATTCATTAGCACTCTAGCAGAAAAAGCATGCAGAAACACCCTACCCCTGCATGCATGCAGTAAAGGCTGCGCACGCATGCAAGGCTGCTCATGCAAGCAAGGCTGATTTGACCCGCAAGTGATGGGTGCCTTGAACCCAGGCAGCCTGCCACGCGGCGTGGCTCCGTCAGCCTGACCTTCACCAATCAGTGAATGCCTGCAGATGCCACACGCCATCTGCTCCTCTGCGTCACACCATCATCGATCATTTGTCAGCTGCTTCATACAGATCTCCTGGTTTGAGAAAAGCACAGAGTTACAGAAGACCTGCTGTGCTGACTCAGCAATCGGATTCAACAAAATCAACCATAACCAAAATCCTGCTGCAGGTGCTCTGCATCATCATCATCATCATCATGTTACCCATTAAGCCATAGCAGGTGCTCTGCACTCAACACTCTGCAACGCCGATCACTGCACAAACGTCCACGGTGGGAAGCCTGACAGGAGCTGGGCCAGCTGCCACGCGGCAGCAGGTCAGCTGGAACTCTCAACCTCTGAATGGTACAAGGCATGCTGCATATCATATCGGCCACACCATGATCCCACAGGCCAGCTCAACACACCGATCACACCGCGTGTGCAATCGGCGGTTACAGAACAACAGCAACACTCTCAAACACTCTCAGTCCAGCGCGCGCGCTGCTCGCTGCGTGGCCTCACTCGCCCACGCCGAACACGGCCTGGTCGCCCAGCTCCTGGCCCTTGAGGCCCTCAGCCAGCGCCTTCTGGAAGAAGCCCTCCAGCGTGTCGGTGCCGTAGCTGGGCGTGGCGTCAGCGTCGTACGCGCCCCGCGCCTCGTCCCACACCAGCATGCTCTCCGCCGCGTAGTAGCGCCCGATTTTGCCAAACTCAGCAGAGTCCTGCAGGCAGCAACCACCGCCACACACACATGCTTGTTCTGGTATGAGTGCTGATACAATTTCACATGCCGTGACAACAGGAGCCGGCGTCGGGACCACCGCACCAGCCATGCAGCACCCCCCCCCCAACCCCCAGGAACACGCCACTGGCCGATGTATGCTGCCATGGGCTGCTTTCATCACTGCCATCACCCTATAAACTTTGTACAAACCTAATAGCTTGCTGCATACACAGAAGTCACTCCATGAAAGGTATGTCCCATTCGCCGCATCCCAAGCAGGCACAGTACTCATAGCACACGCCCAACCTCCTGTGGCAAGAAGGCAGTCTCGTGTGGAACACAGGTGCAGCGCTGACCGTGCAAGTGACTGGCAGCGGCGCGGGGCGTGGCTGGCTCACCTCCAGTGCCGGGAAGATCTTGGCCAGGAGGTCAAAGATGCCGATGATGCCGTCCATCAGCGCGATGGGCACGGGGAAGTACTTGGGGGGCAGCCCCGTCAGCCTGGCAGCAGCAGCAGCAGGTGGGGTTCATGTCGAGGTGTTTGAGCAGGGCTGGGCGATAATGAATGATCGGGATATGCTGCTGGCCCACAGCCAGGCAAAGAACAGCAGCAGCAAGCATGTCATTGCAGCAATGAAACCATGCTGTTCATACAGCATGCAAGCACTGCAGAAACAATGAGCCGCTGATCAGCTTGGCGGCTGGATGGCCTTCCGCTGCCCGCCGCGCTGCCTCTGCTTCCGCTCTGCTGCCCTGCCAGCCGCCAGCGCACCTGAACAGGATGTCTGCCTGCTCCTTGGCTGACAGCGCCTTGCCTGGCCCACCGATGGGCAGCACCGCGTTGGCCTTGTCAGCATCTGGAGACACACAGCAGCAGGCAGCAGCAGGCAGTGGCGTGCGTGACAACATGCGCCGTGCTTGGCCCACAACCACCGTTGTCTCCATCGAAGCAAGAGTACAGACAATTTACATGCACTGTAGCGCTGCCGGGCAGAGCCGTGTGCATTCAAGCGTATGAGCCAGGCTGGCAACAGCTGCTGCTGGCTTGCACGCAATGGGCGCACAAAGCACCCCCTGCCCCCCCCCCACCTGTGATGCAGTCTGCCATGAAGCGCGCCAGGTCCTGCTCGCTGATGGGCTTGCAGCTGGCCAGGTTGCCGTCACCAAACATGACGTACGGCTTGCCCTGCTTCACCAGCTCCACCTGGCCCGCCAGCGACTTGAAGAACGCGGTCGGGCGCACAATGCTGTAGCTGATGTCGCCAGCAGCCTGGACGCAGCAGCGCACAGCGGCAGGCAGGGCAGAGGCGCAGACAAACAGTGCAGCAGGCAGAGCTCAAGTCAAACCCGAGAACGACAGAAAGTCGCTGCCAGCCTAATGAGCTAGGGCTGCCCATTTGCTGTGCTACCCAGGCCACCCAGCAACTTGGCCAGCTGCCGGCATGTTGCGAACTGAATACTCCAAAACATCAGCCACATGTCCCCCCCCTGCCAGTCACCACCAGCTCAGCCAGGCAGCCCCTGCCTGCCCCCCCCCTCAGCGGCTCACCTGCAGGTCCGCCTCCAGCTGCAGCTTGGCGCGCTGGAACTCCAGCAGCGGCTTCTGCACGCAGATGGCGCTCAGCAGCACAAAGTGGCTGGTGCCACGCTCACGTGCCACATCCAACACGTTCTTGGTCGCCTGCAGCAGCAGGGGGGGCGGGGCGGGGGCAGCAGCAGCAGGAGGCAGAAGTGCATGATATGAGAGAGGGTTCGTCGGGATTTTGGCGGCCTCATCGACGGCGGTGCACGCAGTGATGTAACCACGCTTTAGTGCAAGAAGCCTACTGTGGTTAGCAGCTTTTGGCACGCAGCAATGGCCAATTGGCAGAGATGCTGCTGCCGTGCTGCGCTGCTGCTGTGTGAAGTGGTGTGCTGGTGGGCTCCTAGAACTTTCATCTGCCAAGCATTGCTTAGGGCTTGTGCCGGCCCGCTGCTGGCTGCTGGCTCACCTGGTAGTCGATGGCCCAGCTGTCCTTCTTGCCACCTGTCCTGCTGGCCAGGCAGCTGACCACCACATCCACGTGCTGGCTGAACGCGGTGTCACGCAGCGACTGCAGGTCGGTCACGTCGCCAAACACCACCTGCGCACCAGCAAACTCCTGCAGCAGCAGCGCAGGCACAACACTGCAGTCAGGCACAGGCAGCAGGCTGGAACCTGGATGTGCAACGCACGTGGCAGCAGCTTCGCCAACCACTGTTACTGCCGGAGCCTTTCCGATGTGCAGCTGCCGCTGCCTGCCGGCCCGCCGAAGTGCAGTACTGAAAACGCTGCTGCCAGCTGTCCTGCTGTGCTGCTGCAGACCATGACAGCAGCCATCACCAATGCTGACACTGCTGCTGCTGCCACACTGCAAATGCGGCCACAGGGCAAAAGCACGGGTCAACAACCCCAAGTGCTGCCCTGCTGCAGCACCTGCTCCTGCCTGCCGCAGTCCCAGCTCTGCTATGATAACTTCCCCCCCCTCCCACCACCCCGCACCCCCCGCACCTTGCGTGTGTCCTCCTTGCCCATCTTGCCCTTGATGCCTGCCTGCTCGCGCGCAAATGCAATCACGTTGTAGCCGCGAGCCATCAGCTCCTTGGTCACAAACCTGGGTCAGGCAGCGCGGCACATGACACAGTGGCTGTGTGTCAGCATAGCGCCTACTATGGTACCGGGTCATAACGGCTGTGCTGCTGCTGACGAGTCGAGTGTACGGCACTAATGTGCAGCGCCGTGTCGCTTGACTGCAGAATGCCGCAATGCCAGGTGAGCAGCTGGCGTCGATGCATGTTCTGCATTGCTGGTGTGACTAGCCCTTGTCACTCAAGCGAGACGCGACCACGCGGCCATTAGTTGGCTGCTGCTGCTCACCTGCCAATGTAACCGGTGGGCCCCACCACCAGCACATTGACCTGGTCGGCAGGCTTTGACCTGTACGCCTGCTGCGCAGCAACAGCAGTGCTGCCGCTGGCGTGCACGCACACACTGCTGCGGCGGCTGCCAGCTGCTGGCAGCTGCTGCTGGCTACGCAGCTCCATGACAGGGCTGCATGTGCTGTGTGCTGCTGCTGCTGCTGTTGCTCCCGCAATGGCAGGCTGTGCAGGATACCATTGGAGGGCAACAGTGTCTTTGAGTCAGCAACGAAGCAGCTAAAGCGTGCCAGATACGATTCAGAGCCGGTTCCTTGCCAGCAGATGCAACCAGATGGGCTGAAAACCAGCTGCTGCACCACAGCAGATGAGACTACAGCGCATGCAGCACACCAGGCTGACCTCTACCACAATGAACGCTGGCACACAGCAGGAGCAGCAAACGACGCCGTATCGTGCTTCAATTGAGGCAACAGAAACATCGCTATCCCGTGTCCAGGAGTCACCTTGAAGGCATGCACACGGGCAAACTTCGCTGCTGCTCTGCCAGACGCAGCATGTTCACGGCATGGCCGAGCCGACTGCCCGATCCGCTGATTCAACATGTTTGTGATTGAAAGCGTGACACAATGAGCTAAGTAACCAAGCTGTTGAAGGCCTTGAGCTGGCGAAGTGACTCAAGGAGGTTTGGTGTAGAGCGCAGTTGCCAAGATCCAAGACAAATTGAGCAGTCCATGACCAATTGCTGCTGCATCTCAGAACGCAAGAGCTACTGCTACACACACCCGAACTGCCCTGTACCCTGCAGTGACAAAACAATCGGCCGGTATGAGTATAAAGCAGCACGCACTGGTGCCATACCTCCGACACTTGACTAATGCTGAGTTCTTTACAGGCGACACATACCCGCCATAGCTTGTCTTGTGTTGAAGGACATCCTCAAGTGCCGGTAGCGGTCGCTCGGCATCTGGGACAATAGGAACGCACAGCTGAGAGGTGAGTAAATTATTTCTGGTCTGTTAAATATTATATTGCGTGTGCAGCCGGAAGTCGAGCTCTAAAGCAGAGGATACAATTGGCAGCAAGGGAAGATATGAACTACTGCACAGTACAGCTGCTGATCTCGCTCTATTTGTCTGGTTTCTCGACTATAGCTAATTGAACACGCTGCTGAAAATGACTGTTGGGCTTTGCTGCTTGTTTGCACGCAGGCACACGAAATGGCGCGCAGCACGCAGCAGCTGGTGGTGTGCATCGTCGCATGCCTCGCAGTCACGTCCTTTGCACAGGAACTATGCCCAGAAAAGTCATCATTCAATGGATGCAGACGTCGGGGATGTATCTCTGTGCCAAGCAGGAGGGACGTGGCGCTGGTGTGTGATGAGTGCGGCGAGGGCTACAGGCTTGTCAACCAGGGCAGCACACGCGCTAAGTGCGGTAAGCGAGCCAGTATGACGTGTTTAGTAGCAGCAGCGCTACCAGGGGCTTGGCAGTTGCTTCTGCAGTGGCATGCAGAAATGCGGTGTACGGTATGCAGGTGTACTGCAGCTGCAGACACCATGAGTCAGGGCTTGGTCACGCTTCCAGTCTTGGGTGGTGCAAACAAAGCTGGTATCAATGTATAAGCGTGCAAGCAGCTTCATTTGACGTAGTTCCAGCCGCCTCAGTGTGTCTTTGCTGCACCACGCAGTGCAGCTTGCCACCACAATCAGGCAACTCACGCTCCAACTGCCTGCTGCTGCTGCTGCTGCTGCTACAGAGTGTGCAGCTGGCTACGCTGGCAAGGGCAATGACGGCATCTGCAAGAAGTGCCCTGCAGGCACTCAGGTTGCCGCAGGCGGCTCTGTGATCTCCTCAGAATGCCTGCGCTGCCCCCAGGGCACCGTGGTGTCCCGTGATGGCACCAAGTGCACCTGCGCGGCTGGCCACTACCAGGTGGCAGTGTCCCGCGCCGACCCCGGCTTTGCACCTGTGGGCTGCAAGATGTGCACCGGCCGCACCCAGTACATCACAGGCAGCCAGCACACGTCTCGCAGCTGCAGCACATGCCCCTCTGGCCAGGTGGCCAACAAGGCACACACCTGGTGTGGTGAGTAACAAAACGACTGCTGCTGCTGCTTAAGCCGCTTGGCAGGGCGTGCCTTCTGCCCCCTCACTTCAGCTCTTAGGAGGCTGCCTCGTTTGCCATGAACATGTGTGTAGCAGCGACAGTGCAGCTTGCTGTTTAGTTGGCTGCAAACAGAGGGGTGCTTGAATGGCTGTGTGCTGTGCCATTGCAGTATATGCCATAACAAAAGGCTTCTGCTTGGCCTGCCCAGCATAACAAAATGCCATGCGTCTTTTCTGGCTTTGGTTGCTTACTCCCTGCCGCTGCCTGCTGCCTGCTGCCTGTCCACCACCGCTGCCCCCCCCCCCAGTTGACCCCAAGGACGCTGACGCAGTGCCTGAGCCGACCATCCCAGGCCTGGACGTGACGCTGTCAGATATCCAGGACGCTCTGCGCGGTGCACGTGAGCGCGTGGACGAGGCGCGCGTGGCGGCCATGGACGACATGAGCTCAGGCGCAGGCGCCAACCTGCTGCGCGGCCCCGCAGCCCGCATCTCTGACGGCATCGCCTCGCTGGTTGCCCGCGCTGACGGCGCTGAGGGTGTGGTGCCGTCCGTGCCCAAGCTGCCCAGCCTGCAGGAGCTGGCCAAGAGCCTCAACCTCACCGACCTGGCAACACGCGCCATCAACGGCACCAGCCTGGCCGACCTGGCCAAGCAGCTCAACGTGAGCAGCCTCAACCCTGCGGAGCTGGCCAAGCTCAACATCACCAGCGTGGGCGAGCTGCTGCGCGGCCTCAACACCAGCGCGGCACTGCCACCCATTGACGTGGCCGCCACCATCGGCAAGGTCGGCGAGCGCATCATGTCGGTGCTGCCGCGCCTGCCCGACCCGATGTACGTGCTGGGGCTGCGCCTGGACCCCAAGGCCCTGGCCGACGCTGACCTGCCCGCAGTCGCCACCGTGCCCCAGCTGTTCGGCAGCCTCATGAGCCAGACCATGGGTGAGGCACGCTGACCAGCAGCCAGCTGCTGCCTTGCTGCAATACTCGAGGCGTTGAAGCAGTGAGGCCACATATACAGTTTATTTGTCCGTGCTGTGCTGCTTAGTGCCTGCAGTTGGTAGCTGGCTTCAGCGCCTTCCAAGCTACGCTTTTGTCACATGCAACTGACACTGACAGGGCATATACGTTTGCGCCCAGAAACAACCGGTGCAATGCATGCAAGACGTGCTGTGGGTGGCGGATACGTTGAGCATGACAGAATTAGCCGCAGCACAGGTCAGCGCAAGTTTGGTGGCTTGGCAGCCAAGGAAGCGGAAACTGCAGCACCCGAGTATGCCATAGTCTCTCACTCATACAACTGCTGCTGCTGCTGCTACTGCTGCTGCTGCTGTAGGTGACTTGGATGACACAAGTAACTGGTCTGAGCTGCTGCGCCCCAGGGGCGGCAACGACATGAGCGACGACGGCTCGGGCTACTAGGCGGCCTCTCAGCACAGCTCAGCTTGTTGGCGCAACTTGCGGCAGGCTACCGCATACTTCAGCCTGCCAACAAGCACTATATCAACTAGCAGTGGCTGAGGGCAATTTGAATAGCAGCTGTAGACGTGACGCGTTCCAAGTTGCGCGGAAGCACTGCTACCATAGTGTGGGTTCAAGATGACATATTCACATCAGTAGTTGACCAGCCACCAGCAGTTCACTGCTGGGCAGACCTCCAAACTGTTGGAGTGATGCGCTGCAGTGGCTGCTGCTAGAGTAGCTACATCCGTGCCACAAACATTTCCATGGTGTAGGTTAGCACTGGTGTGTACAAGTCTGCAGGAACGTGCTCAGCAAGCCTCAGCAGGTGGCTCAGCCATGTTCGGGCTTGAATGGGTGCTCAAGATATGCTTGGAAAACTGGACGTTGAAACCTGCAGTGCTGTTGAGAATCGAGTGTACACATGTGTTCAAAACATAGTATCAAGCAAGGCATGTATATGCCATCCATTGTTCCTTTGAGTAGCCTAGCCGTACTGTTTGGCGAGGTTTGTTCGATACTATGCAGTTTTGCCATTGTTGCAGTGCCTGCTCAGGTTCTGCATGTGTGCATCAGTTGCAATGGTTTACTGTGAACCGACATCATGGTATGTAAACTGCCATGCGCTATCAATGCCATCTCACAGACGGCATCACACCCCGGGCCTGTGGCACACTGTGCTGGCGGCCAGCGGCTGTCAGCCTGACAGTGACAGTGACAGTGACTGTCAGTGACAGTTGGTACGTTGTGCACTCCGAGTGCACTGGCAGTGCATGTTATGGTAGTGGTGCACCACAACATTGTCACTAACAACTGGCAGCTGGCAGCTGACATCGTGATGCCGCTTACTGAATACCGTGGTATTACTTTAACACTTTGAACTTCAAATGGCGGCCATCAATGTGATATTGCTGGTGCTACGTCACGGTGCCACAGTGTATACAGATACAGGAGCGCTGAGCAGCTCTGTGCACAGGCTACTGGTCTACTCATGAAACAGACCTCAGTTCCCCGGCGGATTTCATGTCGCTGACAATGATCGAAGCGTCTCGTTGCACTCGGTTGGAGGTCAACACCGCCTACAGCATGATCATGCCAAGGTGGTGATGATCACCGCGGTGCGCAGCTTGCTTTTACCTGAGGCCAGGATCCGTCTAAGTTCGCTCTTTTACAAGTGAAGATCAACCGATGGCGTTGATGCTATGGCTTAATGGGTAACATGATGATGATGATGAAGTGAAGATCAACCAAGCATCATGGGTTAACAATAACACATGACAACTGATATCTTTCAAAGTGAATTTCAAACTTCAGTGAAATTCGAAAAACGCAACCGGCCATGAAAGGCACAGTGAACCTGCTCAGCCGTACTTCCGCATGCTGCAGCTGGCAAGCTCATGCAAAGCTCTGCGATTTATGCGCCACAGCGTGCACAAAATGCACAAACTGGTTCAATAGCAATGCATCATCATCATCATCATCATGTTACCCATTAAGCCATAGCATCAACGCCATCGGCAATAGCAATGCTGCATGTAAAAAAAAGATGTGTTGCGCGGAACCCCTGTGTGTTACGCTGAACCCTGCCGCTACAAATGCTGCGCTGCCTGACTGATTAGTCCAGGCGCACAGCAGCTGGAAATGAAGCCTGTCATAACATGCACGCATGATCCCGGCAAAGCACGATGCCTTACAGCAACGTCAACCCACAGTGCAGGCGCATGTGCCTGACCACATGCACGAGCAGACAACAGCGCTGCCTGCACATAACCCTTGCTGCAGTTTTGTGCAATCGGTTTAGATGCCGCCATGGAAGGCTGAGTGGCTCTAGTGCCTACGCCTACCAGACCTGCCGCTGATCGCTGCTTCAGCACTGGTCAAGCTGCACGCGTCGACAGTGTCCCCGCCCAAGCCCAGACTCGTGAGCCCCGCTGACTGCGCCGCTGACGGCACCGGCCCCTCGCTGCAGCAGGCGCTCAGGAAGGCCAGCGGTGGCACAGCTGCTACCAGCTGCTGCGCCGCTGCGTTGAGCTGTCGAGCTGCTGCAGGAAGCGGCCCTGCTGCTGCCTGCACTGCTGCAACAAGTTGCTGCTGGCGGTGCTGTCTGCTGCATTCCCCGCTGTGGCCGCTGCTGCTGGGGTGACCAGCTGCCACATGCAAGCCCACATGCTGCTGCTGGTGTAGGGGGCTCGCCAGCAGTGCTGCAACCTCCTGAAGCGGGTGGTGTGCTCCAGATGTTGCCTGCAGCTGCTGCTGGTCATGCCGCAGCTGCTGCAGGTGGCCCAGCATGCTGGCCTCTGCTGCCTCTGCTGCTCCTCCGCCTAGGTCAATCAACGCAGACAGCAGGCCTATACCAGCGCAGGACTGCAGCGCCGACCAGGGCCCTGCCTTCCAGCCCAGCACAAGGCCTGTGCTGCAGCCCGCGATGCCCCTGTTCCAGCCATCCTCCACCATGCGGATGCGCTGGCAGATGCAGTGCACAGCGGTGTACATGCCGCTCATGATAGCCAGCTGGGATGCGGATGCAACGCCCTGCGCATGTATCATGCCCCACTGACGGCCCTTGAACTTGATGCCTGCTGGCACAAAGCCTAGGAAGTAACCGAGGGCGCCTGCGCACGACAAATGACAGGACACCAAGTGTGCTCTGAAGGATACATTCGTGGTGAAGACTGCATAACTTATACAACAGCACGAATAGCAGAGCAAGTGAGCCTGCCTGATAGACACGCTGCAGCAGCAGCAGCAGCAGCAGTAGCCAGATACGCACCAGCGTATGCAGCTGAAGCCACGCCCTTGAGAGTGCATGGCTGCCGGAACTGGGTGTCAGAAGCTTGACTGAGGGCTGGTGCTGCGGTGTTGAACGCCCCTTGCGCTGGATCTGGTGCAGCTGCGATGGCTAGGGCAGCAACAGCGGGAGCATCAGCAGCTTGCTGGGTGTCCTCGCTGTAGAGCGGCCTGCGATTGCTTGGCGGCATGTCGTTTTATGTTGTGTTCGTGTACCGCTGCATCCTCGCTGCAGACAGCTGGACAAGCGAAACCCCACGACGACAGTGTGGCAACTTTCGAAATGCAGTGCGGGGAAACAGGTGCTCTGTAGTTATCCCTTGGACCCGATCAACGGCGACACGCTCTCTGATTCGGGATTCTAGACAGTGGCCCGAGTGGGCGGAGCATCACCCAGCTTGACCCAGCCTGTCATGACTGGCATGAGGATGTCACATGTTACATGTGTGCAGAAGTGGGGCTGCAACGTGATTTTACCACTGTTTGAACTGCTGGTGGTTGCAGTACCAGAATATAAGGAAACCAAGTGCTCAAGACGCCCGGACAAGCAGCATATCTGCTGGGCAAGACAGGTCAGGGCCCGCGCCAGGTCAAATGCATGCGCGGTCCAGAACTGGCCCCAGCCACTTCTGGCAGCAATGAGCAGCAAATAATATCACGGCGTTAACACCTGAACCTGGCTGCACCTTCGCATGGAAAGTACCACTATCAGCATCAGCTGCATCGGCAGTACATTTGAAAAGCAATACACCATATATATCCTCTGATCATCATGGCAGCCGACAGTACACGCATGATACGGGGTGAGAGCATTGAACCCGTGCAGCTTCCATACAGGAATTATCCCCCATTCAAGCATAGTCACGTGCAGCTGCCTTATGCCGTGCCACGGCATGTGAGGCTCACATGTCAAGCCTGCTGGTAGACTTGTTGCAGCACCGTGCAGACTGCATGCAGTAATATGGAGAAACAGGACATCATCATGGACAGGCATGCAAATTTGTACACTGCATGCTGTAGTGACTTCACCCGCAATCTGCAGAATCATTGGCCACAATTGCATGACTAACCAGCCATATCGGCACATTGGACCAGTCAATAGCACGACCAGCTGTCCAGCATCACATATAGGCATCCTCCACATCACGTTCCATGAGAGCACAACCTTGAAATGTTGGCATTGTCAGCTGGCTGGGGACAGGATACAGCCAAGATGAGGTTGCCATCTGATCTTGGTACAGGTCTTGACTATATAGCACAGTTGTTGTGCATTGGGCTGTGCGGGCCGCGACCAGTTGGGCTGCTCATGGGGCTGGTGCGTGCTGTCTTGCCCATCTGCAGCAGGTTGGGGCAGCGCTGCCGCACCTGCCGCACAACGTGGAAATATAGTGACAGCGGCAGCAGCAGTGTTGTTAGGGCCTTGGTTTGCAGGCTTGCCATGAATCACCCCTGACAAGTACCACAGCACATGCTGCATCCATGCGTCGTGACTAAACACCTAGGATGCGTCATCCATAGAAGCTGACCCACACATAAAGTGCCTCTTATTGGCAAGCAGCTAGCGCCTGCACCAGCACAAATGGCTCACCAGTGACCTCAGCTCAAACAGCTCTGCCTCCAGCTCAGCGCAGCGCTCCAAAACCGCGTTGTGGCGCATGGTCACGTAGCCCCGCACCATGGCCTGTGGGCAGCCGCCCAAACACCAGATGGAATTATTGTGTTACTTGCAAGCAAGAAGATGAAGCATAGTTCAAAGCCAGCATGCGCGTGTTTCAGTGCACATTGCAAACTGACGGAATCTGCCGTAGTAGGCGCATCAGGCTTGTTCGACAGCACACATCCGCTTGCAGGAATGTCCTCCTTTGTTGCATACTTGCTGCAGCACAGGTATCTGCTACTGAGCCTTAGTACAACAGCAGCGAACAGGGAGCTGTTGCTGACAGTTATACAGAAGCAGCGTTCGCCCAATCAATTCACAGCCTTGTGCACACTATGACCACTCTCAGCCTGTCCTGACCATCTCCCACCTGTGGAACCGCCTCAACGCGCATGGACAGCAGGGACATGGCCTTGAACTCCAGGTTCTGCGCAAACTCCAGCACCGCACTGCCGTCGGCTCGCAGCACCAGCAGCCCCAGGTAAGTGGTCGGCTGCTCCACCAGCAGGTTGAGCAGCTTGAGCAGCAGCGCAGGGAAGGAGGCAAAGTCCACCACCAGGCCACAGTCCTCCTGCAAGCAACGGGAACAACGGTAAGGGTGATATGGCAGCACGCACAGCTGGTTTTCTAGCAAAAACGTCCAAGTGGATTGGAACAGGCCCTTCTGCTGCAGCACCAGCAAGCAAGCTGTCACTCGAGCGAGCCTTTTCCTGCAGGCATATGTCTGACATATCTCCGTCTCAATCGCCAGTGCGAAGGCCAAGCCCGCACCTTGATGTCCTCATATGCTGATGGAGAGACGTTTGCGCTGTAATGAAAGAACAGGCTTGCGTCGCAGGACAGCTCAACCTGCAAGGGCAACGGATGAACAGCAGCAACAGCAGTAGGATACATTTCTCAAACCACACATATCAAGCTGTGGAGCTTTGCAACACGCACTTCTGACAAAGTGCTGACCTAAAGGTATACTCACAACCATGTGATGTCCTTGCTGGTGCTCTGCAATTCATCTGAAGATTGCTTGAGGTGGTTCAGGTACCGGCGGTATTGGGCACAGACCAGCAGCAAACACCGCTGCTATGTTCTGCACGTGCTTCACGCTCACCCTCACAGAAGTAGTGATGCCACCGACTACGTGTGATAGCACACGCACTTTCATCATCTCCACGCCTGCATTGCTGTTTGTGGTGGACATTGGCGAAGAGCATCCTGACACAGCAGACTTTGCAGTGCCGTCTGGTGAGTCCAGCAGGTCAGAATAAAGCTCCTTGAGGCCACTGGGGCAACTGCTGCTGGTGAATAGTCTGCTGAGTAGAGTCGATGAAGGAAAGGAGCGCAGCTCGATGGGCACAACACGCTGAAAGAGCTCGGAGTACCCCAGAACTGCAGGGAGCAAAGAACAGCAGCAGAGCAGTGACGTTCGGTTGATAGGCATGAGCAGGACACGGGCTTTGCAGGCTGAAAGATGGCTTATGATGTAGAGTTCGCGCGTTGTCGGAAGCAACCCTGATGAGACTGGGCTTGCAAGCTTTCCCGCCCATGCCCGCTATTCTGGTGAGCAATGCTGCGTGCATGCACAATGGCGGTGGCAGGCGCGACATGCAAAACGTCTGCTATCTGAGCAATACAAACACCTAGCTATCATTTTCGTTCGCTGCTTATCTACTTGCTGATGCAAGGGTTCCACCCACCGCATGCAGGGTCTTCCATGGCGCTTGCTTGTGGCACCTGGCGTCTGCAAATACTATTGCTTCAGCAAGATGGAATGGAAGAAGTCGAGACGTCGAAGAGTCAAGAGCTGAAAGATTTTGTGGCAACTTGAAACGTTTCAACTTGTTTGCAGTGAAAGTCTGTACACGGTCATATATACAATATTGTGGTATCATAGACTCCAGCAATTCATTCTTAAGTAGTGTCAGAAGTGGCCAGGACGCTAAACCTGAGGGCAGAAGCCTTGCAATCAAAGCCCTTCTGACCTCAAGAGGTGCCGCCTCTTGATGCTCGAGAGTACTCAAGTGACCACTAAGCATCAACTTTCAGTGATAAAGTGAAGTTGTGAGGCGGCACGTACACGGTCACGGCGCTGCTGGATTAGTTGGGCCAGGCATGCTAGTGGTTCTACCTGCAGCTGCATGTACCTTGCAAGGTGCCTAGGACAGCCAGCCCATTGCGTATGCGTACTCGGAAGCTGCAGCTTAGTAAGTTGCAGGTAGCTGGACAGCCGTCACAGCGTGGTGACTGTGATTGCAGCAGGGTTGCGTCGCTAGTACGCATCGACTTATGAACTGAACAGCTTGGCAGCCAGGCCATTACACACCAACTAGTCTGCCAAACCACATGCTGAAACACAGACATGTGGCGCAGCTGCTGTGTATGTAAGGACTTGGTGGGGCCTTTTGGCCAGCGTGTCTGCCAAGACTCTGAGTCAGTGCTGGACATACGTTGCTGGACATGACAGGTCCACCACGTGGTGCACTGTATGGAGTACTTCACTAGTGGCTAGCACACAGAAAATCGCTGCAGCGATAGTGCACCTTGTAGCCAGTGTAGACACATATAACGATTTTCCAAGGATGTCAGGCCCCACACCAAGTGACGTGTCATATATCAGGTATGTCAGTTAGCAGCATGGTTGCAGGTCATACCAAGCACTGCTCGCGCGACACCGTCATGTGCTACATCGGTATCTGACTGGTCACAAGTCATCCATGCAGCAGTCTGCTTCGGCATGTTTTGGCTGATCTGCAGCAGTACTGTATAGTTGGTTCCACAGTTCACACCAGTGACCAGTCAATTGTGATCCCACGCTGGCGATTAGGCCACAGCTGAAGTTTGCGGCCTTTTCCAATGACTATAGTGATGTTTTCTGATGTTGGCTTGCGCTGTGATGCATAAGGGATGAGGAGGAACATGAACGCAGAACGTCCAGGCCCCAACCGGGCTATCGTGCTGCTCGCTCCTCTGCTCTTTGCCATCGCTGGCTTTCTGGCGTTTGAGCTGTCGAGGTGCGTCCTGCATCAGCTGCATGAGCTTGGCCGACGGTGCACGCTGATGCCACACAGCATCCTGCTGCAGCATACAGCGGTGCTGTGGCAGCAGCAGGAGCTTGCCAGGTCCTTGGCTTACGTTTGACCATGACTTGTAAGCTCAAGCTGCTCAATCATCGTGTTGAAAGGTGCATGTCTGCTGTTGCTGCAGGCCGGACTTGCTGATTATTGGCAACATTACTGTTGACTTGGTAGATGGCACCACTCCTACAGTGAGTGTGCATGGCAAGAAGTTGGCACAGCACAGCAGCAGCTCCTGCTGGCGTGCACGCTGGCTACGGCTGAAGTCCTTCCGTGGATGCGGTGTACTTGCATGCCACGCCATTCACTGGTCCACTGGCCAGTGTTCTTGTCTTTTTTGGAAACAACGCTGACATGCACACTAATTGAAGCTCTTGTACACGAGTCTGATTCACGTACTGTAGCAGGTTCCAGCACATAACCCTGGCCACAAGCTTACATGCCTGCGTTGTTTGCAGGGAGGGGCGGTGTCATACGCAGCAGTGGTTGCGCGCGCATTGAAGGCGCGCTCTTGTGTGGTAACAGGTGCGGACGGCATGCTACGGACAGTAGAACATTGACGTGCTGCTGTCAGCTGCCTGTGTCGCAGCAGTGGTATGCATAGGCACCTTGTCAGGGTACAGGTGTATAAGGGCCATCTGAGCACTGTGCAGCATATGTGCCACCTCGCAGGTTGGCAGAGCCAGGCATGCTCACTGCGACTAGTGCGCCACCTGATTACTGTGCCGCTGTTGGTGCTGCTGTTCCTGTTCAGTTGCTGGGCCTGAAGCTGACCTGGCAGTCTTTGAGGGGTCAGAGCTGTACGCCGTCAAAGCCAATGAGACGCTGACATTTGAGCACACGTACGCTTGGTGGGGTAAGTTGGAACGTTCACACACCGTAGCAGCTGACAGAGCAGTTGCTGACAGCTGACTTGTGTCGCAATGAGGCAGCAGGCACGCTGAAGATCACAACGACAGCAGCCAGCGAAGGCACACAACACCAGCTATTGCATGACTGCAACCAACAGGCGCTGCTGCATTTGACCTTGCCAAGGCTCAGCGCAGCAAGCACACCTCCCATTGCTGAGTTCCGCAGGTTTCCCGCTAGCAACCAGCCAGACACCAGCTCACGTGCCTCCACATGCCACCACTGCTGCTGGTGTGGTGCAGGGCACAGCCGCAAGCTGCGCGTGACAGCCAACCCTAACATCACCATCAGCAGAGCGCATGTGCCCCTCAAGTGCCAGCTGGCACGTGTGGTGCTGCTGGGGCCGCTCACGCTGCATGACGTGGACGCCGGCTCGTTCATGCGGCATGCAGGTGTGTGCAGGCAGGCAAGAACGAGTGGCCATGTCAGCAGAGAAGCACTGCATGGTTTCGTGTGCGGTCTCTGCACCCAGTTTGCGAGGGCGCCTGTTGATCCCTGCTGGTGCAAGTGGGATCTTTCCTTTATGTGTTGTTTTCATCCTGCAGGATTCTGGGACCGTCTGCTGAACCGCAACCAGCTGATAGGGCTCATGGCGCAGGGCTTCCAGCGAGACCTGGGCAGTGCAGGGGAGGTGCTGCCGCTGCCAGCACCCAGCAAGCAGCTGATGGTGAGCAGCGCGGCAGGCACATGTCAGCAATAGGCGGCAGGGTGCACATGTCGTGAGGTGGCCAGCTCGTGCTGGGTTGTGTGTGGTGCTGGACATCCCTAGTCACGCGTCTCAGGCATAAGCGCTGCGAGCAGAGCTTAGGCACAACTGTTTGCCGGTCGTTGGTTGTTGCAGCAGCTGCACAACCCCCACATGCAGCTACCAAACCGCAAGCAGCTGTCCCTGTGTCAGTCATCAACAGCAGGGTCAGCAGTGAGATAACCTAGTGTCACTTGTTCACCCCAGTGTCCATGGAGTCGGCCTCTTCGTTTGTTGCAGGATGGCTTGGGCCCACGGGTGTCGCTCTTCCTGTCAGATGTAGAGACTGACACCTGGTCACCGCAGCAGCTGGATGCAGTGGCCGGCTCCTGTGACAGGGTGATCGTCACGCTAGGAGAGAAGGGCGCACTGTTGCTGCCCAACAGCAGCAGCACGCAACAGCCGCAGCACATACCCGTGGTTAAGGTGAGCAAGCGGTGCATTCCTCTTGCCTCAGTGCTGCTTGCTGGGCTGTTGTGCTGCAGTTCATCTGGCAGCAGGCGTGTGGGCAGTTGCGCCGATCTTTGTGTGGGGTCCATTTCAAGTGACACAGTGGACTGCTGGAACTCGCCAACTTGATATCGGTGCACTGCGTGCTAGTCAGTGGGCTTGCGCCCATGAACCCGTGTGTTCACATGCTCTGGGCATTGACCTGCTTGTCCACGCTCTCCTGGTGTGTGCCTGCTCGCGCAGGTGCCCCAGGCAGTGGACACCAATGGTGCTGGAGACACGTTCGCCACCTCTTTCATGATTGCTCTGATGCGTGGCGACGCCAACCCTGGACACACAGCAGCCTGGGCCGCCAGCAGGGCCGTCATGCAGCCGCAGACTTGCAAGCCACGCTGTGCGCCTGCGCTCATCACCGCAGCACCTGATGGCCTGCAACCAATCAGTGAGGCAGAGCGGGTGCGTATGGCACTGCAGCCGCTGCTGCACCAGCTGCAGGCTGTCTTGGGACCGCTGCTGCAGCCGCTGCAGCAGCAGTGGGCTGCTGCTCTACCTGTGGGCACTGCCGCACAAATTGGTTGGCTGAAACAGATAGGACAGTGGGCAGGTGCAGGCAGCAGCAAGAGCGCAGCAGCAGCTGCGGCGGCGGCAGCAGCCGCAGGGGCAGAAGCGCAAGCAGCCAGCTGACAATATATTCATTGTAGCGGCATCTTGCAGGCAGCATTGCGCTGTACATTCAGCAGGCAATCAGTTGGTCCTGTGCAGATCTGTGAGGTGCCTGCAAGCTGGCACACACGTGTTTGTGCTTAGAGGGCAGCATATGGGTATCGGGTAGCTGATGTTCCGCAGCCATGAGCGTATCATATGGGTGCCAGGCAGGGCCCCAACCAGTCCTCGACTGGTGGTGCCACCCCTGACTGGTCATCGGCATGCGTGCAGCATTGCTGTGGGGTTTGGAGTCGTGCGCTGCAGGCATGTGCCACAGCCACACTTGGTACTGTGAGTTGCGGCATGCTTCAAGCTGGTGCAGCTAGTGGTGCAGGGAGAGAGGCATGATTCCTGGAATGTAGGGGAGGCGTCTATCAAGGGGTAGCTCATGGCTGCCATGCTGGCACACAGTGTTTCTCAGGTAAACCAGGCAGGCCCAGGCAGGGGCATGTCAGCTTCAGTTGCCAGCACAGCACTGATTGATAATCACCTGCTTACGGATGGTGATGTGCCTGCCTTGCTAACGAGATGGATATGCGTGCAATGCGCTGGCAGCACTGCCGCGCTGCATCATGATGATCAGCTTGGCAGCATGCATGTCAAAGAACAGATTTAGACGGACTCATGTTATGAAGTGTGGTGAACTGCGCATTGTCAGTGACAGCAGCATTCTGCTTGAATCTACCTGCATGACTGGTGGGTTATATCATTATCACTGTGCACCTATTAATTGACTGTTAAGATTGGATCTTGCTTGTTCATGCTCTTGCACACTTCCTGCAGAAAAGCGCTCTTCTAGGCTTCTCTGGCTAGCCCACACATTGTTCGTTAGCCCACTGGCAGGTGTTGGTGCGACACATGCAATTGCAGCCCTCTGTATCGCATAATTTGGGAATGCCGGGGTATGTTTGCACGAGGGCAGCATATAGACAGAGGTTTGATGATCATGGTGCCTTCGTCATATAGCCAGGGTGTGAAGACCCCTTCTGAAGCACACTCAGAAATGGGATTGCATATGCTGCATCTTACTTAGTCAGAGGAAAGGTTTGTTTCTGCACCCGAGCGTGCCACTCTACAGGCCTGTACCTGTCTGGTTGCACAGCGGGATCGCTGCAACTTGAATTGTAGGCACCTGGTCGGACCAGGCTGGTCCTCAGCACCTGCTCAAACAGGTGTGTGAATTGTCACGTAGGCACTGTTGTCAGGCACTGCACAGTTTCGCCTGGCCTGAGCTTCTCCAGAGCTGCTCCAGTATGGCAGCAGCAACAGTGTGCGCGTGTGCGTTGCTTCTGGGCTCCTCAATGTTACAAAAAAGCTGAGCTATTATTCATATATGTCTTGGATCGATCTTCAGCGCTATTTGTGTGTGTCTGGCGCGTTTTTACCACAAAACAACAACTCGCAAAGAACTAGCTTCTGAGACGTCGGGCTGTTGCGGATTTCGTTTGATCGTAAAAGTACGCTGTGAAACTTGTTGTGCTTTGCAAATTGCGTTTGGTGGGGCAGCCGCAGACCAGGCACTTCTGCAGCAGCACACACATCGGCACAATGCTGGGCTCATTGGCATCTAGGAGGAGCTCTGTCCTCCTTGCAGCTCCAACTGCGTCCTCTCGCGCAGGTACAGCCAGCGGACTGGCGAGGCAGCTTTCGGGACACTCGTGGTGCCTGGCTGCCAGACCTCTGATGTTCGTGTGTGTTTTCGCGCAGGCCGCACATTCGTGGCAGCAGTTGAATGCAGGCAGCTAAGCCGCAAGGAGAGTACACGCAAGCGCCACCTGCGTATCAGGAAGAAGGTGGGCTGATGACAGCCAGTCTGTTCAGTACCTGGTGTGGATGAAGCAATTGCATCCCCTACAGCTAGATTGAGCATATCGGTGGCTTCAGTGATATTGCTTTCAGAGCATGGTGTATGAAAAATGTGATACCACTGGTGGCTCGCAGCGCCATGTTTCCTGCTGCAGCGTGATGGCTTACGCTGCCTGACTGCCGCTGCTGCTGCTGCTGCTCCTGCAGCTGAGCGGCACCCCAGAGAGGCCTCGCCTTGCGGTGCACAAGTCAAACCAGCACATTTATGCACAGGTGATTACGCTTGTGGAAGCAGCAGCTGTGGCGTAGTGGGTTACCACTGGACACGCACGGTGCATCACCACAGCAGCAGCACCCCCAACAACACATGGACGATGGCACCTGAATCCGCAGCGCAGCAGGACGCAGGAAGACGTCAGCTGTGGCGTTGCTGCAGCGTGCTGGGTTGCGGCAGCTTGGTTGACTTGCCGTTCCAGCCAGCAGTAGCACTGTCAACGGGCTTAGGCTAGGCTGCACTGGACACCACACATAGCACGAACCACACATGTATCTTGAGACAGCAGCAGTTGTGGGTGGCATCTGGTCATCCCATGTGACAACAGACAGCCTGACAGCCTGATTCACAGCACCATGGCGACAATTGGGCAGCAGTGCACAGCCCTGCTGATGATTTGTGTTATGGGCGGAGCTGTCTGCTCGCCGCCGCACTCATGCCGCCCGCGCGCATGCTGCTGCTGCTGCTGCGCAGGTCATTGATGACGCTGCAGGCATGACGCTGGTGGCAGCCTCCACGCTGACAGCAGACGTCAAGAGCAGCGTAGACGGCAACGGCGCAAACATTGTGAGCAGCAGCAACCCTGCAGAGCAGCAGCAGCGTCAGCAGCAGGAGCAGTGGGTGCTGGCATCATGTAGCTGCTGCGCAATTAGTGCTTGGCATGCACGCATGCATGTGAGGGGTTGCCCACAATGCAGGGACCAATGGACATGCGCCAGAGTGCAATGCTTTTGCTCGGCTGCTCAACTGTCAGGTGACTAGCTGCTGGCTGGCACGCTGCCGTGTGTGCTGACACCACCGCCACGCCGCGCCTGCTTCTGACTGCCGCCACAGACTGCTGCTGAGGCTGTGGGCAAGAAGGTGGCTGAGCTGTGCGCTGAGAAGCAGATCAGCAAGGTCTGCTTCGACAGGGGAGGCTTCACCTACCATGGCAGGATCCAGGTGCGCGACAGGCGGGGGAGGGGGAGGGGGAGGGGGGTGTCAGGGGGGCAGGCCGCAAGCAACAGACAGGGCTGCAGCGACAGGCAGGGCCGGGGCCAGCACAGCTTGCACGGGCTGGACTCTTGCAGCAGTCACACGTTTGTCTGTCAGCACATGAACTGAATTGATTGCAATCATCCGTCAAGCAACCGGCCACATGTGTGTCTGCATGCCAGGGTTGTTCAATGCTGACGCTCGTTTGTACAGTGCCAAGTATTGTGCTGCGTGTTGCATCAAGCTGCAGCACTGCACTCCAGGCCATTGAAGCAACGTAGCTGGTTCCCTGGGTGCCAGTTATCATACTCAATCTGGTGCCAAGCACCATGCCCTGATTCACTTTTGTTGCTCTGCTGCTGCTGCCGCAGGCGCTGGCTGATGCAGCTCGCGAGGCAGGCCTGCAGTTCTGATCGTTGGGCTAGCAGCTGGGGGCAGCGGATGGGGCAGGGTAGGGGCTGTTGGACGTACGAATAGCAGGTTGGGGGCGGGTACTTTGATTCGCGCTGCTGCTGTTGATGCAGCAGCGTTGGTGCCAGCAGCACCGTCGGTGCCACTGGCAATGACATACATTGGGGCCTAGTTTGCGACAAGTTGCTCTCTGTAACAATCCTCTACAGTCTATATGTAGCGACCAACACGATATCATCACATAGATCCAGCACGGCACAGTCTGAATCCACTCAGAGTCTTTGACAGATACAGCAGCTGAGTGCCACTGCACCAGCAGTGGCCCATCACCGCTCCATGCACTCGCCACAGCGAAGGTTCGGCCATGCTGCCGCAGTTGGCCATGCTCAAAGGATGAAATGCTGTCATACGTGCAACAACACTACTGCTGGGTAGGGCATCTTGTCACAACAGCAGCATATGCATTGCTGCTGTGCAGCCGTGCTGATGCAGCATGATGTCAACACTGTGGCACATGTGCTGACGCTGAGCATGCATGCTGCGCAGCACGGTACCAGGGGACTGGGCCAGTGCTGTTGCAATAAGCGCGCTACTCACAGCACGGCATGATGCTCAAAAGGTGTCATGCTGTCAGCGTGCTCGGCGCAAATCCACCATATTCATCCACGTGACCATATAAACGCACCTCGTCAGGACAGCTTCTGACAGGGGGCTGCGATCACTCTTACAAATGGCTGCACAATTCGCACGGTGGCATGCTTTGCATGTAAGCGTTCAACGCACAAGGCAAGTCCTGAGGCACCACTGCAGTGCATTGCACTGGTATTGGTAATGACCTGCAGCAACCTGGCATGCAGGCGCCTCCAGGTGCAAACGTTACAACACTGCTGCAACGGCTGCTGCTGCCACCGCCTTTGTGACGCAGCACGGCATGCAGCTGGCTCAGCTCGCATCCGAGGCTGCGTCCTGCTGCTCATCCTGCAAGCCCAGGTCAGCTGCCAGCTGGCGCAGCCGCTGCAGCGCATTCGCAGCTGCGACAGCCTGCTGCAGAGCACCAGCAAAGTCGCTCTGCGCCTGCCTGACCGGCTGAGGGGGCAGTGCCGAGAACCAGGCCAGGGTGTCGCTGCTGCTGCTGCTGCAGGCATTTCCGGCGCTGTGCTGCTCGATCGATGCGCCTGAGTCTGGTGCTGCTGCTGGCCCTGCTGTTGTGCTGCTTGACTCTTGCTGCTCATGCTGTTGCTGTGCTGTGTAACTGCTGCTGTGGCGCCGGCGTGCTGCATGCCCCTGGCCTGTTGTTGACGGCTGCAGCTGGAACTCGTCGTAGATGGCATCCTCGTCTGCTGCAGGGCAGGGCTGCAGCAGCACACTGGCTTGCATGTCGCCTGGGTACTGCTGCTGCCCCAGGGC
Organism: Tetradesmus lagerheimii; assembly: GCA_902809745.2. Classification (NCBI taxonomy): domain Eukaryota; kingdom Viridiplantae; phylum Chlorophyta; class Chlorophyceae; order Sphaeropleales; family Scenedesmaceae; genus Tetradesmus; species Tetradesmus lagerheimii. The sequence continues at coordinate 49,595 of CADDIJ020002812.1, forward strand.
ACCTCCCAGTGTGTACTTGCCGCGTGCTATGTTTAGCAGGCCGTCTTTTAACGCCACTCCAAGCTTCTTTTGTGCCCCTAGGTAGTCGTCTATGCACTGAAGAGCCGCAAAGAACTGCTGTTCTGTGGGAGGCATGGTGATGCTGTGCTGCTGTTCTTTCCACCGGGTTATGACGTGGGAATGCCGATCGCGTGAACAAGGACGTGTGCAATCACCTGGTTTCATTCCAACTGAGATAAACATGCAAACGGTACATGACAGACGCAAACCCTCGTGTCTCGTTCAGGCCCGCCCAGGTCCTGCGTTGAGCTGTACGTTGACAGTACGCCCTCCATTTGGCTTTATACGCTATATTTTGCCCTGTATGGCCTTGTTACGGCCTAGTCGCTGCCTTTCGTCTAGCCTCACCACCGCATCAGCAGTACAGTTGCATCAGTTGCTTGATTGAAAGAAGCAACCACTTCTGTGCTGATCGCTTATACTATGCTAGTATAGCATTCATTCTCCACACAGAATCACACCACTTTGCTGGTCAGCATGGCTCCTGCAGCTGTGACGCTGCAGCAGCAGCGTGTGAACTGGCTGCCTGCTAGCTGGACTGTGGGCCTCATGAGTGCCTTCCTGGGCATCACCTCCTTCATTGCCGTCAACGTGCCCGACAGCTACATGGTATCGCTATACAAACACAATCAGGCAGCCAGTCGGCATCGTTGAACATTAAGCTCACAGCTGCTGATCTTAGCCAGCAACTGGCAGTTATCAGCGCAGCTGACACTCAGAGTTCTGGCGGGCTGCGGCGCTGCTCGCTGTTACGTGCCTAATGAATGCAGTTTCCACAGGATCACCGCCAAGCATCCTGCCTGTGTGCTCACTGCTTTGGCTGCCACTGTGTCGCTGCCCCTGCAGGATGAGCCGTTCCATGTGCCCATGGCGCAGCTGTACTGCCGGGGCGACCTGCTCACCTGGGACGCAAAGATCACCACCTTCCCAGGCCTGTACGTGATTGGCGCTGCATATGCCTGGGCATCACAGCTGCTGCTGGGCTGGACTGGAATGGGACTGGTGCGCAGGGCAGGGCAGGGCAGGGGAAGGGCAGTGCACAGCCTGCCGTGGCATGCAGCAGGTGCACGCAGCAGTGCCATGCGCAGCCGGAATGCTGGCGTAGTACTGGTTTTGTTTGTGCCTCTGTGCACATTCGTTGGCAGCAGGGGTTTCAGGGTGTGGAGGCGCCGCTGAGGCACATGGTGCTGCGGCGGAAGCAGCAGCAGCACTGCAAAACGTGTAGCATAATGTGACATCACCAAAAGCAGCAGTGAGGAGGTCACCACGTCTTTGTGCAATGATGGGTACTTGGCGTCACGGTGTGCTGGATAGTGTCAGTACTTCAGCAGTGCTGTGAGCTGTGTGCCATGTGCTTGTGCGCCGTTGGCTGCCTGCAGGACGTCACCTGCTCAGGGCCCTTCCTGAGGAGCGTCAATGCACTGCTGGCAGTGGCCACCATTCAAGTGGCGTATGCAGTCAGCATGCAGCTGCAGCAACATCGCAGTAGTCGTGGAAGCAGCAGCAGCAGCAGCAGCAGGCCGCAGCAGCTGCATTTAGCATCTGCAGCGGTTGCGTTGGTGGTGGGCTTGCTGCCAACACAGCTCTTCTTTGCGTTCCTGTTCTACACAGACGTGCCATCGCTGCTGTTCCTGCTGCTCACGGAGCTGCTGCTGCTACGGCGCAGCACGTACGCAGCGGCAGCAGCAGGCGCAGCAGCGATTGGCATGCGTCAGACCAACGTAGTCTGGGTGACGTTCCTCACAGGCGCAGCCGTGCTGCGAGACGTGCTGCAGCAACAGCCAGCAGCAGCAGCAGCCAGCAGGGCAAAGGCTGAAGGCGCAGCCAGCAGCAAGCACAGGCAAGAGCAGCAGCAGCAGCAGCAGCAGGGTGGAGTGTTGAGCCCGCTGCATGAGCTTGGGTCGCTGCTGCAGAGTGTATGGCGTCTCAGGGTAGACCTTGTGCGGGCGTACTGCCTGCTGCTGCTGCTGCCGGCTGCGTTTGTGGCCTTTGTGCTATGGAACGGAGGCATCACGCTTGGAGACAGGGACGCACATGCCCCAACGCTGCACCTGATGCAGCCGCTATACTTTGCACTGTTCAGCCTGGTCAGCGCAGGCCTGCTGCTGCTGCAGCCAGCAGTGCTGTCTCGTGTGCGCAAGGCAGTGGCGGGTGCACCTGTGCTGTGCGTGCTGGTCACGCTGTGTGCAGGTGCTGCTGCTGCGCTGTGTGTGCAGCGGTTCAGCCTGGTGCACCCCTACCTGCTGGCAGACAACCGGCACTACACCTTCTACTTGTGGCGCCGTGTGTTTGCAAGGAGCGAGCTGATACGGCTTGCTGCTGTGCCTGCGTACGTTGGCGGCTGGGCGCTGCTGCTGGCTGGGCTGTCTGCAGCAGGCGAGCACTGGCTGTGGTGTGCTGGGTTTGCTGTCAGCTGCTGGGCCTCACTGGCGCCTGCGTGGCTGCTGGAGCTCAGGTGAGGTGGGGCAGTTGGCTGGCAGCAGCAGCTGGGGCGGCAGGTGTGGCACAGCTGCTTGCCATGGCATGCATCACCATGAGGGGTGTGTTCTGCAGGCTGCGCATCAGCAGCGTCTTGTGGGAAACCGTGTGCCATGAAGATTTGTCAATGCTGCACTTTGCAGCTACATTAACATAACACAGTTGTTATCCTGCTGACCTGTGCTGCTGCTGTGCCGTGCTGCCCCTGTCAACCTGCGTGCAGGTACTTCACGGCCGCCTTTGCACTGGCCGTGCTGCACCTGCCGCTGCCGCCAGTGCGGCTGTCTCTGCTGGTGGTGGCTGCCTCCTGCTGCGTCAACGCAGTGACGCTGTGGGTGTTTGCAAAGCGTCCCTTTACCTGGGGTGACGGCTCTGTTGCGCGTTTCATGTGGTGACAGCATTTGGCCGGGGATGGTGGTGGTGCCATGCCAGGTACTAGGGGTTTGTTAGCAACACAGGCGTTAGTTCTGGCAATGCCTGGGTTTGACTGCAGCGTTGGGTATTCTCTTGCTTAATGTCGCTTAGAAGTGCACCAGTGTAACTGGATACTGGATAATGGACGTTTTTTTGCAAGCCTACTGACTTATTGCTGCAGCCCCACTGCAAGCACGCAGCGAACGTCTGTTCATTGATACACCAGCTGCACCAGCATTAATTCAGCGCAGATCAGGCAGGCATTAGAGCTGGAATGGACTGGGTGGCCATTGCAGGCGGTCTGATCATCGCCTACCTGCTGCACAGCATCTACAAAGCATGGAGGGAGTCCAGGGCACCCCCTCCAGAGCCAACCAAGTGGATGGTCGGAGACATCACAGAGCTCACGCTCGCCTCGCATAGCGGTTACGACTGGTCCAAACCTACGCTTATAGCAGTGAAAGGTATCGTGTACGACGTCAGCAAGAGCAACGACCAGTATGGCCCAGGTAAGCTGAGCAGAAAGCACACTGAGAGGATGTGAACTTCTCGCATCACGACGCCTGACCGCAGCAGATGCATGTGTGTTTTGAACGCTTCCGTCTCTTATGTATGAGCTGCAGCTTTCTTGTCATTGCTGGCCCCTGCAGCTTGCAGCTGCTACTGCCAACTGACGCTGCTGCTGCTGCTGCTGTCACTGCTGCTGCCCCAACTGTTGTGCAGGCAAGCAGTACAACCTGTATGCTGGCAGGGAATGTGCCAGAGCCCTAGCAAAAGACTCGCTCAACATAGATGACTGCACTGACGACCTTGATGGCTGCACCGAGGAGGAGCTGCAGCGGCTAGAGCAGCGCTTGGTGCACATTAGGGACGTGTACGATGAAGTGGGCAAGGTGCGCAGCCTGGCAGGCACCGCCCTCTGGCACAGCAGTCCGGCGTTTAGGCTGGTGGGGGAGCTATGGGCAGCAGCAGGCAGCCCGAACTCCAGCAGTGTGCCCAGCACCCAGCCACGCGTGCACTGCCTTGCTGCCCACTAGCCTCACGCGGCGCATTGCACATGGCTGCCTTTACACAGCACGTACAGCAGCAGTGCATCGTCTCTGATGAGTCGCATAGTTTGTGTTAGTGCATGCCGCTGCGGCTGGCTCCTCGTGCGCTCACCTGGCTGCTGCGCCTGCCGTGCTGGGTCTGCTGGCAGGTGGTGGCCATGCGCGAGGTGACGCTGCAGCAGCTGGCGCAGCATGACGGCGCTGACCCCTCCCTGCCCATGCTGCTGTCCATACGGGGGGTGGTGTACGACATCACCAGCGGCAAGCAGTTCTATGGGCCAGATGGTGAGCAGCTAGCTGCGCCATGCAGCACTGCGGCAGCAGCGGCGGCGGCATTGGGAGTGCCATATCGGGGCATGGTCTGCACTGCAGCAACAGCGTGTGTCTGGCTTGCGTGAATTTGCAGCGCATACATGCACTTGGTTGATTCACAGCAGTTTTGTGCCCGTCATGAAGTGTGATGAGTTAATGCTGCAGCTGTGGCAGCTGCAGCAGCGCTCCAGCATGTCTTCAAGCATTGCAGCTGCGCGCCTCTGCCACACATGCTCGTACACCTGGCTGCTGCTGCCGCTGCTGTGCCCACCCCTGCGCAGGCATCTACCCCTTTGCAGGCAAGGAGGTGGCGCGCGCGTTTGCGCTGATCAGCACTGATGTGAAGGACTGCAACGACGACCTGTCAGGGCTGGGCCCAGTGGAGCTGGACGCGCTTCGGGAGTGGGAGGCGAAGTTCAACAGCAAGTACCCCATTGTGGGCAGGCTGGTCAAGAACAGCTAGCACAGCTGCGGCCGCTGGTTGGCAGCTGGCAGAGCAGCAGGGTGCGTCGACCTGCGGCGCAGCACTCAACCAGGCTGGTTGGGCAGCGGCATGGCAGGCAGCTGGGAGCTCTGCTGGAGCGCAGCTGGCGACCCCCTTGGCTCTGCAAATGCCGCTGCAGCGCCACAGACTTTGTATACTTTTCTGGCGCACGTCGGCATGTTCCTGTTGCAAGTCGTATGTGTAACGTACGCGCACCAACTGTTTGATCATTGTTGGTGTCTGCTCACACGGTGCATGACCAGCGCAGACCAGCCCAGCGCCTGATCAGACAGCAGCCGTCCTGTCTCATCCACATCCAGCGATTCAGCCTGCCCAGCTGCCTGTAACAGCACAACTTAACCCCCAGCACTCACACACCGGAGAGCTCGCCCCCAGCCTCACCTGCTTAGGCAGCGGCTGCCCTGTCTCATCCACAATTTGAAAAGCAATAGCGTAATGCGACTGGCTACAGCTACTGTTGAGACAAGTTCAGACTATTGTTGACTCTGTTTTGTCGTATTACATGGAAAGCGACGCGTTTCGGGCTCTTCACCCTTCATCGGGCTTCAATCCTGTGAACACGGACAGAATCAACAAATACTCGCCATCAGAAGCACACAACAACAGGGTGCAGGTTTTTGGGTGAGGTCACTGGCCATGTTGCCAGTGGCTCTCACCCTGTGTTCATCATCAAGACCTCATGGTTTGCTTTTGCAGTGCAGTATTGTACAGGGTTCGAGCCACTGGCAACATGGCCAGTGACCTCACCCAAAAACCTGTACCCTGTTGCTGTGTGCTTCTGATGGCGAGTATTTGT